>JACDJE010000101.1:4132024-4238745 GCA_016647715.1 Pavo muticus
AAAAAAAAAAAAAAAAAAAGGTAAAAAAAAAAAAAAAAAGGTGACCCTTATTTTATTTATTGAGTAGAGGAACAGAGAGAAAGTGCCAGATGGAAGGACCTCGGAGCAATCTCCAACGGCTCAGCCCTGCCTGCTTGGGCGAACAGGCACTGAGGCCAGGATAAAAGGGATAGAAAGCAGGGTCAGGAGGGGTTGCATAATTACTGGGGTGGAGGTAAAAGGGGTGAGGGGGTGACAAGGGTCTCTCTGGCCTCACCATGAGGATATGTACAGCCCCCCAGCTCCGCGTGGCTGGTAGCATCCCTGGGTACACACAGTAAGTACGAGGGATGCTGCAGGATGCCACATCAGGGTCCCGTTGTGGGGGCTGTGGGAGTCCTGATTTTCTGGGGGCTGAGTCGCCCCCTTTCCCTTCCTGCAGTCTGGATCCCTAGTGTAGATGCAAGGAGACCCAGACACGAAAGGCTTTGTCCCGTATTCCTTCCTGATGGGATGTACTTCCAAAGCCTGAGAAGGGCAACTCCTGCGTTAACCACAGTGCGAGCAGCGTTGAATCCTCAGTGCTTTCACTAAGAAAAAGAAATAAAGGGAAAAGGATGTAAAATATAGTAATGATGGGGATATAGATGAAACCTCCAAAACCAGTGTAACAGCCTCATCCCATAGGCCCTGCCGGGAGGATGCATTTCTCTTACTGCAGATGATGCTAGAAGGGCTCTAGCTAAGGGTTGGAGCATCAGATTTAGGGGGGACTAGCCAACCCCTCCATCCCCCTCAAGGAGGCTGAAGGAAGGCAACAAAGGAGAGAAAAAGGGAGGGAGAGGACACTCCTATAGGAAAGGGATGATGGCAGATTTCCCCCAGGTCACTTTCCTCTCCTTGGGTTTTCAAAGGCACTGGTTCACAAGATGAGATGGCGTTTCTCCTGGCCCTGCCTGTCCCTCAGTAATGGGCTTGTAATGACCTAAACGATTTGCTGATTAGGGCCAATAAATCTACCCTTTCCGCGTCTTTCTAAAGGAGATACCGAATCTCAGAAGCAGTGAATGCTGGGGAGGCTTTGCTCCAGGGATAGGTTAAAAGAGNATACAGCACGAAAAATGCACTGTATACTATATAATACTGAATGTGAATAGGGAAACAAGACACTCATGGGTGGGACTTTGCAAGATACTTTGTCTGAAAAAAAAAAAGGCGGGGGGGAAAACGAGCTGGAGAAGCCGGGTCGGCTCCTCTGCGCCCGTCCCCCCGAGCCGCGCGGTCCCGCTGCACCCCCTGCGCCCCGCCGAGGGAAATGCAGCGGCTCTGTGGGAACCACGCCGCTCCAGGGTGGAAAAAATGAAATGAAATAAAAATGATTTAGAAAAATAATTTAAAAAAAAATAGGGAAAAGAAACACCTCGCGGCGTTAGCTTAAAAGGAGCGGATCCTGAGGGGCTTTTGCTCAAGTGCAGTGTCCGGTTCGTGGGAGCGGTACCAGGATGGTGGTGTTGCTTTGGGAGGGGTGGGCAGCAGCGATTCGCTCCTGTTCCCCCGCCCCGGTGCAGGTGCACACGGGGAAGGCGGTTCCGTGCCGGGGTGCCCCAAGTGGGATGGTCCCGGGAGAAAGAGGGGTGGCCATGCCCTCCCGGTGCGCCTCAGGGCACGGCACTGCCAGGTACTTCCAATTAGCACATCAAGCTAGTGATCATTAGCGAGCATCAGCCAAAGCAGCGCTCTGCTCGGACGCTCGGAGTCGGGCTGCGGGGCTGGGGCTGCATCCTGCTGCGGTCCCGGTCCGCTTCCCGACCGCCGGGCTCCGGCACCTGGTGCACAGCTGGGGCTCTCCTGCTTTCTATTTTTTTTCTTTCTTTCTTTCCTCCTTTTTATTTTTATTTTTATTTTTTCTTTTTTTCGCCCTTCCTTTCTCCCCCTACCGTTGCTCTGGTTGTGGCAAAATCATCCCACTCAGCACTCCGACCCTTCCCACTACACAGTTCCTTTCTGTCTTTCTCATTTGCCACGTATATATAGATATGTATATTTCCATTCTCTATTAGCATCTTTCATTTCCCTCCACCTTCACACTCCTTTGTAATTTCCCTATCCTTCCCCCGACCCGCGCTGCTCCAGAACAGCGCAGACGCCTGCAGCTGCACCCCCGAAAGGAGCTTCGCACAATCACATCGCCCGATGCAAAATCACCCCGCAGAAATGCTCCAAAAACTTTCGTCCCGAATCAACCAAATTTAGCGTTTTCTTCCTTCTGATTGCTTAATTTCCCTGCCATCCAGGAGGGGCTGAGGTTGCCGGTTCCGTCTCGATCCGGCTTTGATTTGTTTCTCTTACATCTTTATGCTAGTTCCGTTGCGGAGCTCTGTTCGCGTCCCACCGCTCCCGACGCGCCATATCCGTGTGCCCCGGGGGGAGGTTTGCTCTGATCGATGGTTCCCCGGGGTTTGAGTTTCCTGCTCATTTCCCCGCAGCTTACACGTTCAGTGCTCACCCATGCAGTTGTATCGGTATATGTCCATGAGACACAAGACAAATTCGCAACTCGTTACAAGACACGTTTGCGAATTATACGACGAAATCTGCCTCCTGCGTATGGGGCACGTTATGGACACATCACCTGTGATTCGAAATTGCTGTAAATGCAGTTCTACAAACTGCAGGAAACGCTACGAAGCGAATGTATGCACAACTTTAATTTAAGCACGCCTTCCGTCTAAATTTATTACCCATGTTTGTACGAATTGTGGTCTTAAATGCGAACGTTGAGAATTAGAATTACAATTCATAGCTTTGGCACGTGATATAGGATGCACACGATCAGGGGTATCTTTAAACACACTGCATGCACACGCATGGGATGTATGAATACGGATGCTGCCGTGTGTGTCTATGTAGGCAGAAACGAGCTCTGCGTTCGTACATTTATGGACGCTTCTAGACTCATAGAATGGTTTGGATTGGAAAGGAGCTTTAAGATGTTGTGGTTCCGACCCCCACTTGCGGTATGTTTGTAGCTCGGAGCGCCGCTTCTCCCGCTGCCCCGGGGGGTCCCGGCTTTTCGCTGCCCGAAGCGCAAAGCGAAGCTCCGCGGTTAAATACAGGCGGCGATGCGCGTTGAGCAAACGTTATTTTAAGAAAGGGGGGCGGCTGCGGAGAGCGAGGAATGGGCTCAGGGGGCACAGGAGAGCCGAAATCCACTCGTGGGGTTTGTTTTAACCCATTGATAGCATTCAGCACGTTTGAAGCGGGGTAGGCAGGGAGGCACGACCCCTTCTGCAGGCAGGGAAACGGTCCCGACCCAGTCAGCAGGGCAGTGCCCCCGCACACCGCATCGCTGTCATCTCGGGTGTTCTGCTTCTAATGGCTGCTAGATGGTTAGCATCAGTATGGTCTGCTCCTTCCTTCTGTATAATCTTACTCAATATGCAATATAATGAAAAATGCATCAGTCAGTACGTAATATATATATAAGAATCAATATACAGCACGAAAAATGCACTGTATACTATATAATACTGAATGTGAATATGGCAAGAATACAGTAATGTGTGGGACTTTGCAAGATACTTTGTCTTAAAATCATAGAATAACGTGAGTTGGAAAGGACTCATAATGATCATCGAGTCTTGTATGTGTCTTGCAGGTAAAGCTCCTGTTGCAAGCTAATAGCTAGGATGTTTTGTGATCTTAAGATCGTTCATAGTCAATTAACTCTTGGGACTAAATTATCCCACGCTTCTGCTCTCTCTGGTCAGCATCTTCGTAATATTTCAGCCCCAATACATCAGCTGTCTTTGGAGCTGAGGTATGGGAAAACAATGTGTCTTGTACATAATTTATATGCCTGAGTGTTTACTCGCAGTATATATTGACTATTTCTTTGCAAAGTTGTATTGTATGTGTGGGCACTCATGGTATATACATATGGATACATATATATACCTATATATACTCTATAAAACCACAGAATTTTGACATTGGCAAGGTTCTTTTGTTAGAGATGTGAATCGTTTGGAAATGCACCAAAAGCTGTTTCTTAGAGCCCAAAAAAGAAAGGAAAAACGATCCCAGAGGTGAGCTGCAGCTGAGCCTGGGGAGAGCTGGCTTGCTGGTTGCACTTCTGGGCTCTGTGACCATGTAGAACTGAGTAAAAAGCTGGAGGCTGTGGGAGCTAAGCCAGGGAAGAGAAGAGCTTGCGTGTCTTTTTTGTGTTGCTAAAGCGACTGTGATCCAAAGCCAGGGGTGCACATTAAGATTGTCCTCAGGAGCTGTTTAGGGCTGCAGAAAGAAAATGTCTCTTATAATGTAATGGGTTGCTGCTTCAGAGAGATGTATTTTGTCCTGGTCTCTCCTACCATTTCTTATATGATATTGGAGAAATCATTTAAACTTAAGTCTTGCAAGAGAGTGGTAGTACTAAGTGCATATGGGTCTGCATGTGCGTGTTTGTGAGTTGGAGACAAACACCCACACGGATCCCACAGCTGTCAATAGGAAACACATGTACAGTCACAGAAGATCAGCTCATGTTTTGGGGAGGATATCTGTGTATGAGATAAATCCAGAAAAACAGAGTATGGGTAGGCAGAGACATACCAGCTGATAGCAGGTTATAGAAAAGTGATCTGAGAAGTCAATAAGGAAGAGCTTTTGCGAAGACAAAATCTATGCAAACTGACAGAAAAAAACCTCAAACTATTAACATTAGTGGAGTATCAAGCTGTAAAAACATGTGGAGTGGAGTTTATTCTCTGCATTAGTTACATGGTATAATCTTTCAATTTCAAGCTCTGTAATTATTTGGTCACTAAAGAGCTCTGTTGACTGCTTGGCCATGGCTTAAAGGTAATGTTATGATCTCTGATGTTGGAATTTTATAATTCTCTTCTGATCACTGGTAATAATGTGTACTTCAAAAAAAAAAAAAAAACCATATTATTTCATATATATATTTTTTTCTTCTCTGTGTTCTCTAAATTTAAAAACAGATTTCCAGCTTTTGTGGTTAGTTTGTACCAAAAGTGACTCATACTCATCCGACCAGGCCTATTAATTTATTTGAACTGTTGTTTTTTGAAAGGAAAGAAAAAAATTTCTTTAATGTACCATCAAGCATGTTTCTTTTCCGCTCTCTGGTATAATGAGGTACATTTATTTTCCTTTGTGATCACTGCGAAAAATAATCAGAAACAAACTGATGGGAGAGAGAGGAGAGAATGGGACAGTTTTCCAGCTGTTGACTCAGGCTTGTCCCTCTCATGCAGAGGGGTTGCGGTGGGATTTGGACAACACTTTGGCTGTAGGTTCACAAATCACCATGCAGCAGTTCCCCAGATGGCTCTGGCTCAGATACACACTGGAGAGTACTCAGTGCTTGCCTGTCTGATGGGCTCAGGAAGAAGGGACTTGTAATAAAAGTTATTGTGGGATTAGAATCATAGAATCACTAAGGTTGGAAAAAATGTCTGAGACCACCCAGTCCAACCCCATCCCACCCCACCATGCCCACTGACCACGTCCCTCAGTGCCACATCTCCACAATTCTTGAACACCTCCAGGGACAGTGACCCCACCACTTCCCTGGTCACCTAAGTGTTCAGAGATCTCTTTGCCCAGTACAGACCATGGTCTCTGCTATGGAGCAATTTCTACCTGTTTCTGCTTTCTGAACTATGTAGTGGAGAAACCCTGCTGCTTTGAGCTTGAGCCTTGAAGGTTGTCCTTCATTTTCCCCAGTGCTTTTTTAGATGGAAAACACCCAAGGCCATAGAGCAGCAAAACCAGAGGCACAGTTTCTTTTTTTTCAGCCTGGGGAGCTGTTTGCTAGCTGGGCAGGCTCAAGGGTTTTCTCTACAAGAGTGTAGGATCCCTATGAAGGCAAGATGGTGTGATGGCCATGTTAGAATAACATAAGTCATATTCCAGCCTGATACAGCTTCATACAAGGCCAGAATCCTGCTTTAGCCATTTTACCCTCAAAATGCCACAGAAACGTCCCCACAGACTGGACCTTTCTCTGTCAGTGGGACTTCCTCTGGACAGAGGTTGGCTGCTGTCTCTCTCCAGCCCTAGCGGTGCTGATGAGCCCTATCCCACCGAGCAGGGCCATGGGGATGATGATACTGTGTTTCTGAGGTCTGGACTTCTGGACTTTGCTGCTGGGAAGTTCATTTCCGCATTTGGAGAATGGCTTCCCTCAGTCTTTTCTTTGCAGGTATCACTACTCCCAAGAGCACACTCAGCAAATGCAAGGTCCCAGCACTGGCAGGCCCTTGTTCTGCTTCAAAATACCCCTTGTAATGTACTGCAAAAGATGAGGGTGCATCTTGGATTGGGATGTCCATGGTTTAAAACCTTTCCAAACTTCCAGTGGAGTCACATTTGTTGTTATTATTGTTTTATGTGTCCTGCTGACTTCAATGACAGAATGGGACTGGTTCCCAAGAGACTCAGGGATCCTGCATTGTGCTGTGGGTTCTGGGTGGGATTTAAATCAATGGCTCAAATTAGAAAGCTGCCTGGAGTGAGCTGATTTTACTTCATCCCATCCCAACTCAATTCTAGATTTTCATCTATAATATATAATTACAATCTGTTTGACAAGTTGGGGTTCTGAATTCAAGCCCTGCTGCCAAAGAGCCATGAATGGAAATAACTAAATAACCTTATATACCTCCTGCACAATGTAGCGTGCAAACAGAACACAAACACCCCAAATCTGTTGTTCTGTCTTTGGTTTTGATTGACTTAGAAAGACCGTTAAGAATAATAATGAGAAGCTGATGACATCGTGGCTTGAGGAATGCACCACTGCTAGAGAACAGATGGTGCAAAGACATTTTTTGGAAACTATTTTTTAAATTATCTTGGCACCTGGGCCTTTTTGGGAATAAATGTTCTAACTTGGTGCAACCACAACACTTGACAGTTGGGATCCATTGAAAACCAACGATTTTGCTACAGAGAAAAGCAGTTCTAGCAAAATACAGAACACCGAGTGGGATTCAGGTTTACTTCTGAGTGATAATATCTTTTCTTTCAGATTTCAGAGTGCTCATCTCTTGTCCTGCATTATAACTGGAAGGAAAGCAACAGAATTCAGTTTTGCAACCCTAAAGCTGATGTGACTTTAGGAACAACAGAAGCTTTGAAGTAAATGCATAGTTATGAAGATAAGGGATCATTAGTTTGACTTTCTGTTCTCTACTATTTCAAGATCAGTGTTTTGTGCTGTATTTTTTCACTTAATAGTCCTTCAAGAATTTTCAAGTGGGAGTTAAAAAAATCTAGTGTAAATTTAATCCTATCAATAATGTAATGACTTTTCTCAATCTTAATTCATTCCGGTTGAAACAACTGATATTGTTACTGTTACACTGAACCCAATCGTCGTGCCAAATGAAATTATCTTGTGAAGAAAAGCATTTGAACTTGGTCTGAACACTTTCAATGATGGAGCCCACACTATCCTTTGATTGATGACTCCATGTTAAAATATCTATGCTTAATTGCTTATTCAAATTTGCCCGGCATTTACTTCCAAGCACTGAATCTCAATGGGCATTTCTCAGCTAGATTAAACAACCTCTCTGTACCAGGTATTTTCTTTTCCCAGCTGTACTTGGACATCCTTGTGAAGTCACCTCTTAATCACTGTGATAGACTAATCAGATTGAGCTGCGTAACTCCCTCACTGGAATACAATCTTTTTTTTTCTACAGCCCTCAAATCATATGGATTTCCATACGCCTTGACATCAGTGGAGATTTATGCTAGCTTGGAATTTGGCTATATATTTCAATTACTGTGAACATTTTGTGGCCTGGGGTGGAACGCACCTAAGAGCATGACAGATTATTTGTAACATGCGCATCTGTCGAACTTGGTGTAGCGATCAAGTGGAGTAAAATTCAACCCATTAAACTCTGTTTTCATGGGTTTACGTTCATCTTAAGTGCAATTGAGGCCATGGGAGCAAAGATAAACATCAGCCATTGAGACAGATGCTTAACTTATGCACCTCGTTTTTCATGGCCTCAGTGAAGTTACACTGATTCACGCCAGCTGAAGACGTTGGCACACAGTGAGCAGCACAAACTGATAAAAGAGTCCAACCATCAGCTGGCCTCTTGTATCAGAGCTTGAATGCAACCTCAGGGCTTGGTCACGTCTCATTTGATCCCCAGATAATATGGTGAGGGGGCACAGTTATACCAGAGTAAAGCTGTACTGAGTTCTAACAGCATAAGGGCTTCTGAGGGGGAATCACAGAACTGCTTGGGTTGGAAGGGACCTTAAAGATCAGCTAGGGAAGCTGGTTGGTTAGTTTGGTTATTATCTCTAAATACAGGAATGTGTGCAATTGTATTTTACATTTTTGTTAGATAAGACTGATGCTATGGATAGGAATGTGTGTAAAGCTGTTGTCTGGTTGTGTACACCACTATGATAAAGAGAATGTGAATAGAAGCGTGTGTGTTTATGTATGCATGTGTGTAGCTGGTGTGGGGAAGGGCCACTGGGAAATAAATGATACAAAACGTCTGTACATTCCAGGGAAATGTTCGGATCCTTGAGGTTAAGGGATATGCTCTAGTCATAAAAATAAACACACTGGTGTAACATGCCATTGATATGTGGATAAGCTCACTAAGGACGGGTAAAGTTTCAGCTTTCACCTCCATCTGATGGTAAGCTAGCTGCTTCCCTCACTGCCTCTTTTGACAGTTCAAAGTAAAATGACATTTAAAATAAGAGGTTAAAGAGCAGAGGAAAACAGAGGCTTTCTGCTTGAACCAGGGGAAATTTGATAAACCAGAGATGCCAGCGATTCCAAAAGGCTCCATTTCCTTTCGATAAGTCTTTGAGAGAGTAATTCAGAGTGGGATCTGTTAGCCAGAGCTTTTGGCTGCTAAAATGTCAGATAAGATGCTGAGCTATTTCCCCAAGACTAACGCTTAGTTACTGCAATCTATAGTCTATTGTGTTAAACTCTTTACAAAACCTTTGCACCACCACTTCCATCCTCCATTTAACGTTGCACTTTGATTTGCAAGAAGAATGCTTGGAGTTTTTTAATTATGGGAAAGCTGAAGGAGGTCTCGTGCTTTAAAGCTTTACATACTTTTTTTGATTATATGTGTTCTAATAAGAGATATTACCTCCTCTTGCAAAAATTGCCTTGTTTGTACCCCTAGACCATGATGACTGCACCTGCAGTCCCTAAGGAACAGCATCAAGCACCATAAAACCCAACAATGTAGAGCATGGAAGTTCTGGCCTGTCCTCTCTAATTGTGTTGGAATTTCAGCTCTTGTCTAATTTTCAAGTTTTCATTAATAACCATGGTTAATCAGTGGTAATGAGATTCAATAATCCTGCTCAGGTGCGGGGAATGTGTTTCATCAGAGGTTATAGTCACAATAATAAGAATGACTATAAATTGTTAAATATAGTGTTAAATATGTAAAAAGGCTATTGGCCATCTTACTGGTGTGCATGAAACAAGGCTATTCTATATTTATACTGGTTTGCATTAATGTTTCTCAGCTTCACTCTGCATCTAGTCTTTCCTGCAAGGGTATTTCAGCAGAATGGGACTGACTCACACGAGAGTTCTGGTGATGTAGATAGAATGGTTGAAGCCATTTTCACTGTGCACTGACATCAACTGTGCCAATCCCATGTTGGCACTTTGAGCAGAGCTTACATTTCCAAATCAGCAGTGATCAAACTCTGATCTCTGTGAGTTGCACTGTGGTTTAAAACCTACCTTTTCAAGTAACTTGGAAACCTGGCAGAACCTGGTAACAGGTTGTAACCGTAGCTAGGACACAAAGCCAAGTTTTACAGGTGAAAAATCATTTGGGCTCCTTTCCATGACCATGAGAAGCTCCAGCCAGGGTGTGGCCGTCTATCTGCTTGGCTTTGAAACCTGGAGATAAAGGTCCTCTTTTGGTGAAACTTTGCAACTCTATGAATTTTGGGGAAAGTGGAGGTAGAAATATCCTGTAATATTGGTAGGAATTATTTGGTACTTATGAATTTCTCTGTGATGTTCCAACAAGTGGGTGCCGCTGCCATCAGATATCTAAAGAATACTTTTTTGGACATAACTCTGGGCACACAGGAGCATTAGAACTGTAGACCTCCCTGTGTAGTCAGCCTTGAGGGCAAACACAGAGAAAGAACAAATGTGTTGGAACCTTTGTTAATTGATCTTCTTTTGGTCTCTAGAAAAAGAAAAAAAAGGATAGCAGTGGGAATTTGAACAGAATACAATTCAGTTAATGTTTTGCTGGTTCAGCTGCCTGAACCTTCTCTGTAGGTTTGGGGAAGGAGGAAAACTGAGCTTTCTCCTGCTGTGAGGCTGACTGACTGCAGGTCACTGTTTTGTCAGGGTAGAAAGGAGCAGCGGGTTACATTACCATATGCTTTTATGCACTTTCCCCAGGATCAGAGGGTGATAACGGGGTTGTCAGAACACCAGTGAGTTGCTCTGAGTGACAGATGAGTTATGGTTTGGATGAAAGCCACAAGAACCAAACTTGTGAACCTACCCTTTCTCTGTTAGAAATTGTTGGGTTCTCCAAAAGTGGTTGAAAAACTTAATAGTCTGAATATTTGTGAAAGGGAGTGGATTACAACCAGGACACCTCCACCTAAAGTGGGGCTACATGAAAGAAGGGGACAGGCTATTTAGCAGGATCTGTTGTGACAGGACAAGGGGAAACGGTTTCAAACTGGAAGAGAGGGCAATTTAGTCTGGGTATAAGGAAAAAGTTTTTAATAATAAGGGTGGTGAGGCATTGACACAGGTTGTCCAGAGGTGGTGGATGCCCCATCCCTGGTCACACTCAATGTCATGCTGAACGGGGCTCTGAGCACCTGATGGAGCTGTGGGTGTCCCCTTTCATTGCAGGGGATTTGGACCTGATGATTTTAGGTGTCCCTTCCAACTCAAAAAATTCTATGATTCTATGAAATGCAGTCAGGATAGAGCTGTACGTAGGTACAAACCCACTACGCTCAAAGCACCAAATGGATCCTTGGCTAGAGGAACCTGTCAAATCGGTTTATAGGACATCAACTGAGAGTTTGGATGGATTGTGTGGCATAAAAGATATTCGGGCTACATAAACATGCATCCTACAGATGTGCGTGTGTGTGAATAGTATGGACAGATGGAGGACAGAAACAGAAATTCAGCTAGATAAAAATGGACAGCATCTCTCAGTAACAAGCTATAATGTGAGATACTAGAGATCCCTGTTACGGATGCGATGTACAGCAAAATCATGATTTCCATTCAGGTTTTCTCAATCACTGCTATCTTAACTCCAAGCCTCGTTAAATCAACCCCAGCTGAACTGTGGTACAATGTTACAGTGCAGATCCCGCTGTTCCCCAGTGGGAAGCTAACTTGGACTCAGGAGCTACCATTTAACCTTGGAGTCTCTGAATCAACAAGGCAGTTTCTGCAGAGACACCTGGCAGCATGCGCATTTTATGCTCTAACATGGCTGGTAAATCCTGGGTGGTTAAGTAAACTTAACCTTCATTTATGAAACTTGCGAACCAAAGGGTAAAATGTGCCTTGTGCAAGTAATTACGTAAAGGTCTTAGAGAGTGGAGTTATCACTTAAAGACGCCGGGCATTGCTAATGAGTTGACTGAGAATTGATCTCTCTGTAATTTAGTTATTTATATGCAGTTCCTGTTTTCCATGCTCAGCTATAGGTCAAGCCCACTTTGAACTGCTCAGAGACCCCCAAGTTTGTCAAGCAAAGTCCCAAAGCCGTGGCACAATGATATTTTAGAAAGGTAAATATTGTCCTGAGGGGCTTTAAAAAGGAGGCAAAGCTGTTTGCTTTCTAGCTGGTTCTTTAAACCGGACAACTGCTTCCTGTTACTAAGGGGTCTCTCAGCAACGTGACTTTGCTTCTGTTAAACAGAAAAGAGCTTCAGGAAAAATGTCAGTGCCACCTTCCAGGTATTTTCATATCCCAGCAATCTGGGTAGGAGCAGCCTTTGGTTTCTGAATAGCAGAATGCTTGCATTGTACTGCAAAAGATGTTTTGTAGGATAAAATGGATTCTGGAAGCTCTTGCACTGAGGGAGACTTGTTGTGGCTCAGAGATGCTGCCATGGAGCACCTCTGCTAGGTAGCTGTCCTCTCCTAAGGCTGTCTTTTCTCCCAGGAGCACTTAGGGCACTCAGGATGCTCACTGACCATCTCTAGAGCAGCCACAGGCATGGGCTGGTGGTTGGACTAGATGATCCTAGTGGTCTTTCCAACCTTAGTGATTCTGTGATTCTATCATCCTGTATCATCCCTAGATAGATCTGAAGGACAACTATGGGGCATGTCAGTGCTGGTGAAAAGAGGGGGAAGCTCCCAGTGATGGAGAAAAGTGTCAGGAGAGGCTCACAAGGGTATCTCTCTCCTCACCAATCCATTGCAGCTGATACCTCACCTAAAGGTCCATTCCAGGAGGGAGGTCCTCAAACATGTGGCACCATCTCTTCAAGGAGAACTTTGCCACTATTTGAACCTTAATAAACCACCTATCCCCTTTGCCTTCAGCGGGATCCGAATGTCTCCCCTGCATCTCACCTCAGTGACCCAAGCTCTTTAATCCATCTCCAGCAGCATCCCGGTTGCTTTGCAGGGTGGTGTGCAGGGAGGAAGGCAACCTTCGCCATCTAGTGAGCAACCTTCACCAACACCGGCACCTGTGGCTGAAGGAAAGGCTGATCCTCTGCTCCCACAAAAAACCCTTTTTTCTCCCCTCTGCAAGAATACACCATGCTGAAACCTATAGAGCATTTTCCTACCCACAGTCATTAACACCTTGCTGACGAGCTTTGGAGGCAACAAATTAGTTTTACCCAGAATTTACACACTTCACATCCTGGAAGGACCACAGCTGCTTTAGGCGCACACGTTTTCTCCCCTGCCTTGCTTGGGTTTGCAGGCAGAGCCATGGCAACACCAATGGGATGGGGAGATAGATGGATTGGTGTGACCTGGTATTTCAGCTAAATGCACAATATAAAGTCTACAGGTGGTCCATGGCTGTGTTAAGGACAGAAAGGAAAGTCTCAGCAATATTACACTGCATGCACTCAGAAGAGATTTCATATTTTCCCCCTAGGATGCCCATACATATATGGGGTCCAAATTCCCTCTATCGCAATTTAAGAGAATTCTGGTAAATGAGTGCATCTTTAGAGGGTTTCCAAAGGTTACCGGACATCTGCTGAGAGATGTCAGAGTGAGCAGGAAACGGGGCAGGAGTGGGGGGCTATTGATAGACCCATTCCTGCCTTCCTGTCTGCTTTTCTGCTGCATGTCTCCTATTTTTAGCCTGGTCTCCAAAGGAAACCAGGGATTGTGTGGTTGCTCTGCACACATCTATCAGTCCCTGCCCGATTGCTCAGACAGGCAGGTTTCAACAAGGCTAGGGTATGGAGTAGTCTTCCATTAGGCTCCTTGGTGAAATAAATAGCCAGGGGAGAGGAAAGGATAGCACTGGCTGAAGGGAGAACTGTTGCTCTCCAGGACCATCCGACTCCTGATCTTTCAGATCTGGCTATGGCAGCTCAGGAGATGGCTCAGGCCAGGCTCTGCACCAGCTCAGTGTCTGAGACCTGAGCAGGCAGCCCTGTGTCTCTTCAGGCATCACAAGTCACAGCCATCACACTGGTTTATGATGCTATCAAATTCCAGAGCTTTAAGCTATTTTAGAAGGCTTGTGTTGGGAAAATAAAGAGGGATTTTCTTTGCTTGTTATTAAATTTGAGGGACATCATGAACGAGAGCTCTGACAAGCCAGAGAATAGCTCATTTGCCTTATATGATACTGATTCATCCATCTGCATCTCTGTGTATCTGAGACCCTTCAGAGTGAGCTGTTGCAAAGCAGAAGTTGTATCTTGGGCTTAACCCTCCCACTGCTGTAAAACATCTTTTAAGCATGTAGCTGTGACCCTTTCCTGCATTTATCTTGCATGTTTTAGGGATCAGGAAAGAGGTCAAGAGTTATCTTGCAGGTTAGGAGACGTGCCCACAGCCAAGGGGCATTCCTGAACAGTGTCAATATTTGGTCTTACACAGAAGATACGAGCAGGAGATAAGAGGGTGCTGAGACACATCCGCTGGGAAGGGGCATCTGAGGAGGAGGATGAAGGTGGGGTCAGCAGGCAGAGAATTGCCATACTATCAGGTCACAGTGATGGCACTGCTTTGCAGCTCACCCATGTTTCTATGTCAGTGGAAAGAGGTGAAGGAAGCTCTCTGCTCCTTAAAGAAGAAATAAGCAGCTTGGAGAAGGTCAAAGAAGAAATTCGTGTTCAGACCCAGAGTCCCCGAGCCCCAAACTGAAATACAAGCCACTGCCTCCCAGATGATAAATGAGGAGCCGTGTATCCAGCTGATAAGCACAGTGTTCCTTGGGATGCAGCAAGGCAGCTGCCCATGTACCCTGCCCAGTAGAAATATATGACAGTTTTGTACCTAACAGATGCTATATCCTGCGATATGTCCCCATGATATGAGCAATCTCTTGGCTGCTGCACTGGGAGCCAGAGGAGAGCTCAGAAGGCACAGAGGATGGCATGTCAGGGGCTGCTGCAGAGCATTAATATGGCATTAAAATCTTGGTCAATTTTAACTCATGGGGAGAAATTTCCCTTGGCTCTTCTTTTATCCCTAGCAGACTCAGGCTGATGCCCATTAAATACTTATTATTTAGTTGCAGTATATATTGCCTACTTAAACGCCTTCTGCCATCTGATTCACATGATTGGGCTGTTCATTCCTCTGTTTTCCACCTGTTCCCTTGTGCTTCAGAGCACCAGTAAATAGTCTGCAGTTTTTCACCAGAGGGATGACTGGATCCCATAGCAAAACAGCAAAGCAGCAAGTAGTCTGAACCTGCTCCATACCTCACAGTGAAACTTGGGCTTGGGGAGCCCAGCTCCTCCTGAAGCCAAAGTTCAATGTAATGGAAAACTTTGCTAGGGTGTGTTGACAAAGGAATCCTGTCCCCACACCTCAGCCATGGTTCTGGAGGCACTGAGCCTGATGGGCAATGGCATAGTCTCTCTCAGAAAGCATAAGAAGGCTGGAAAGCTCCTTTTACAGTCCAAACGGATGTTTCCCCAGGCTCGTAAAATGCGCAGTTTAAGTAGTAGCTATATTTCTAGGGCCGGTCCCACACCTGCAACAACCTTGTAAATGGCGCTGGGATATGTGGCTTTAAGGCTCCTTGTAAAAAGTAAGATCAACACAAGATTTACACAGTTTTATGGAATTGTTTTATAAGCTATTTTGACAATGAATCCTGCTATCAAAATCACCTCTGGTGCTAATCATGGAGGAAGCATTTAGCAGGAGCCAACAAAGATCAGCTTAGACCCCTTTCCTAACGAGCAGTGGGGCTGAGCTGTGTCTCTCTGGAAGCCTGGAGCATTGCTCATGCAGCCGCACGTGCTGTGGGGCTGTGAGTGCTAAGTTAGGTGTGTGCTTTGGCACCTTCTCATCTGTTTGGCCCACTTAGCTGGTCATAGCCCAGAGAGGTGGTGGATACTCCATCCCTGGAGACACCCAAGGTCAGATTGAGCACCTGATGGAGCTGTAGGTGTCCCTGTTCATTGCAGAGGGGGTTCAACCAAAAGGCCTTTAAGTGTCCCTTCCAACTCAAACGATTCTATGATCCTATGATTCTATGATCATACTCGGGCTGATCTCATCCCTCTGCACACAAGGGATGCTGAACGCCCTGAAGATCTCCTTTGCAGTATGTGATGTGGCCACGAGATGTCTCTTCGAGCCGTCCGTGGCTCCAGCCCCGCAAACCAGCTCTGCTATGTTGGTTGTTCAGGCTAAAGAAGAAAAGGCTGATTGATACCTGTGGGTAGTGACATTAGCAAGGAGAGAAGAGATAAATCAGTTGACCAAAGAGAGGGAAAAAGAAGGAAGGGATGAGGGATGGATGGTTACTGGCTGTGAGACAACAGAGTTTACTACTGATAGTTTTAGGAAAATACTTGTGACATAAAAACTAGTGAGTGCATGAGCTCTAATATACAGCAGGTTGAAGACTATAAACTCATCTTTTAATGGTACTTTTTAGGATTCTCTTGAGGTTCTGGACCAGAAAGTCAGAGATAGTGTGATTGTTTTGTGAAAAATATCCTTCAATTGGCAATGAAGTGCATCAGACGGGTGGTAATACTAAGTAATGTTCAAACAGTAATTTCCAGCAGATTATCCCTCACATCATAAATTGGCAATGGCTTTTTTTGGCAGAAAAGTGACCCTGATCAAAAGCTTGCTTGTTATTTGGACATTATCAAATGACCATTTTCCAGCAGTGAAAGTGCCGGGGGTGATGCCAAGAAAAAATACTCATCAGCCAGTTGTTAGTTGGTTACCATCCCAACTCAGGGCCAGAACCATTTCTGGAAACAAGTGGCAAAATGTTTGCTTGATCTGATAGCTGGAGCCCTTTGTCAGGAGCTCACAATGTGAGAATAAAAAAAAGAAAAGAGAGAAGAGAGAAGAGAAGAAAAGCTCTGGCTGTAATGCAGCTGGAATGAATGCTTTCCTTGCCTGCTGATCTGAGCAGATTATAGTTCACCTGCTGTGAACTAATCTCCCAGGGAGAGGGTCAGTTGTTTGGATAGTGTTGCTAATGGAAGGCAAAACCTTTCTGCACGTTCCCTCCTTCAGCGCAGGGTCTGTTTAGGAGATGAGTCAGTCCTGGGTTATTCATCAACTTAGTTAGGAGCTATCCACACAAGTTCACAAGTACCTCTAAAGCGCTTTACAATTACAGGAAATTATACTTAGGAGCTAATGTTAAAACACAGCCATCCTCTCACTTTTCCAACAGGAGAGGCAGAGTGTCAGATTCGTGGCCTGCATTATGTCATTATGTTGGAGAAAATACGTGGGAGGAATTGATTCCCTCCCTCACGTCTCCTCTTTGTGGATCCGAGCCCCTCTGATGCTGGGGGATATTTCCCTGCAGGAGGAGATGAGCTGATGTTGCAGGAGCCTTTCTGCTGATAGCACTGGGCTCCTGGATTGAGGAGGAAGGCCAAATCAGAGCGGTGCTGTGGCACAAAGCATTTGCAGCCTGCCTGGTCCACTGGGATGCAGTTGATCGCATCCCATCAGTCCCAAAGCAGCAGATGGGATCTCTAAAACTCCCTGCAAGGAGGTTGTAGCGAGATGGGAGCAGGCCTCTTCTCCCAGGTAACAGTGATGGAACAAGAGGGAATGGCCTCAAGTTGCACCAGGGGAGGTTCAAGCTGGATGTTAGGAAAAATTTCTCCTCAGAAGGAGTGTGGTAATGCACTGGCACAGGCTGCCCAGGGAGGTGGTGGGGTCACCGTCTCTGGAGGTGCTCAGGAACTGTGCAGATGTGGCACTGAGGGACGTGGTCAGCAGGTGTGGTGGGGTAGTGTGGACCTGGACTGGGTGATCTCAGAGATCTTTTCCAACCTGAATGATTCTATAACAGTCCTCCTTTGGATCTGCTACACTTCTACCCCCTTCCTCCATGTCCCACATCCCAGCCCTGAGATCTTCTCCCGCCCATCCCCAGAGGACTGCATGGGCCAATGCTATTGCTCATCTCATCCACAGCCCTGCACGGGTAGGACTGATGGATGTGCAGGATGAAACCAGAGCCTCCCTCTGTCAGGGCAGGAAGCTCTCTGCATGCCCCATCAATCCTGATAACACTTCTGCAGGTTGCACTCTGGGCTGTCCTCGAGGGCCAGATTCTGATTTCCACCTTTTCTTTGATTTGGGGGTAAATTCAGCAGTGGGATTTACCCAACAGGTTTGTTGCTTTCTAGTAGTTGTCCTCTGAGAATCATCTGGGGAAATATTTGGTTGGATTATTCTTTTTGCACCACTTGCAATGGGGGCTTTGGAGCAAATGCACACAAATGTCAGTGCATTTTTGTCACAGAGATAGACCTTCTGTTTAGACAGTGATTTGCAACTCCATTTTAACTCACATAGTACAAAGCAAATGAGTGTTTTGGTCTCGTTCAGCAACTGAGTGAGATTTGCATTTTGTTGCTTTCTATTTAATCTAGCTTTTACTTCTTGGGACACACAGCTGCAGTGGAAAATAGATATTTGGCTGACAGAGGCCATTGGCCTTATGATTACGAGGAAGTGTTTCAGTGCTTGCAATATGATCATCAATTTTATGTCCTGTAATTTATCTCTCCTTAACTTTACAATGTTTTCATAATTTGCCTTTGACTTAGTAGCTTAATTTGGGCTGTAAATCTATGCTGCTGGAAGTCTATGAAAACATCTTCTGCACATCTTTATTATGTGGAAAGACAATTGCGGGGTTAAAATTAATATTATTCTTTACTTTTTGAACAGTGCAAGTCATGGATGAGGTACGGATCAACAACACAGAGATCTGAAGGGAAAAGGAGATAGAGTGGAGAAGTCACTGTAATGTTTCTGTGTAAGAAACAAGGAAAGAAAGGCACAAATGTTCCAAGTACTGTAATGTCTGTAATACAGCTGGAAATCTGCAGTTACACTGCATCATCCTTACAGATCAGTGGTTAAAAGTCAGCATGCTATTTTTCTCTTCTAAGTGACTGGATTTTAATTTTAATTTCTGTGACATCCTCTTTTTACCCTTCAAAATGCTTGCTATTTTCAGTTTGTCACAGGTTCAGGTAGAATATTAGGAAAAATGTCAGGAAATATTCCTTCTCATAAAGAGCAATGATGCACTGGCACAGGCTGCCCATGGGGGTGGTGGGGTCACTGTCCCTGGAGGTGATCCAGAACTGTGGGGATGTGGCACTGAGGGACGTGGTCAGTGGGCATGGTGAGGTGGGCTGGGGTTGGACTGGGTGATCTTAGAGGTCTCTTCCAACCTCAGTGATTCTATGATTTCTGTGATACCATCAGAACAAGCATCAAGTCTTTGTTCTCTCTGTATCTCTGTGTCTGCCTAGTTTTTGGGGAAAATATAGTCGCTGCAATAGTGCAATATTACTTTTATTCTTCAGGTGCCACTGTCCCTAGAGTCACCCATGCAAGGGTTTGAAGTTTTCTGCTGCAGTGGGGACTCTGTTAGCACCTTTGTGTTAATAACAAAATAACCAGGATGAGATTTGCAACCTGTCAAATCGAGTTGATACCAACCCTGAAGCCCTGAGCCCAACAGGTGCCTTTGTGTTGATACCAATCCTGAAGCCCTGAGTCCAATAGGTACCTTTGTGTTGGCTTCATTGGGGCTTGGTACCAACCACCATGCAAGATCACAGGTTGCTGTGCCAATAAGCAGCAATTATTGCTGTAATATAACCACATAAATCTTCAAACACCACTAAACCCCATCTTTATGAGCAACAAAATGCTTTAATTTCTGCAGCAGTCTCTAGATGGCACTATGGCAGTAGAAGTTTTACAAAGGAGACTTCAAGGGAATAGTCCATGAGTCTGCTGGGTCCTCCCTTCTGCTGTGCTGTTCTGGGCTGGGAGGGAAAGGAATCGCACCATTTTTTCAGTACTCCACAATCAATCAGAACAAGTCAACTCATTATTTTTTTTTGTTTGCTTTCTTGGGGCTTAAAAGTATTTTATGATCTGGAGGAGATTCATTCCTTACGGCGTCTCTACATACAGGTGGTGCCCTGCCTCGTAGGTGGGAGTAGAGCAGAGATGGATATGTTCCACCTTCATCATCCTTTACACATTTTTCAGAGACTTATCCCCACAGGGAAGGATTTCTGTACGCTTCCTACCTCACATCAGATTTTCAGGTGTGGCTCTTCAAGCCTCCAGTGCTTCTCTGTGACTTTCCCACTTAAACCACCAAGAGTGCAGAGATACACTGAGGCCTGAATTCCCCCACATTAAAATTGGCATCATTAGTCCCTGGTGGAAAAAGCTATTTTCTTCAAGACAAAAAGTTTGGTGGCAAATCATGCTAATGAGGTTTTTAATACCAAAGAGAGACAATACTTAAAGAGCTAGCATGGAGAGGATGACAGTGTCACAGGGAGCGCACAAATAACAGGGTGGCATTGCATTTTCAGTTTACATATGGTTTTATGTAATTGCAGCATTGTTATTGCATCTATCACAAAATCGCTTGTGCTCCTGCCAGAGCAATGCTAATGTGCTGTGGGTTGAAGCTAGCTTCATTGTCTTGCTTGTCAAATGTTGTTTGACTTTTCAGTAGTTGGGCTCAAGGGATATGTTCCCTCAAAACAATGAATTGTTTTAAATCTTCCCTAATTTTTTTAAAAAGTAATCTTAATTTGTAGCAGTTAATACCAATGCTGGGTGAGGCAAAGGGCTTTAGCCATGCAGATGGGCAGGCCTGCCACAGAGCGCCTGCTCTTGAGTCCTTTCCATGCTGGGAAGCAACAGCACTGTGGGATTAAATTAATGGTGCCTTCCCACCGCTGGCCTTCTGAACTGCCTGCATGTTGGGAGCAGGCAGCAAGCTATTACTGTTATTATTAAAGAAGCGTAGTGCTATAAGACAATCTCTTTCTCACTTCCACTGAATGGTTCCTGTCTAGGACATAAGGAGGATGTTTTGGTGATCAATACATTAGGGGGGCTTTCCATTAAGTGATAAGTGAAACCAAGGGAGGAAATTATGCTTTGTACTAAAAATCCATTTAGCCATTAGATCACTGCATCATGAGCATAAAAGAGGGGTTATCTTAGCTTTCAGCTGGCCAGAAAATGCCAGTTGGAAGACAACAGGAGGCTCCCTTTCACAATGTAAGAGCCCTTTCTTCCCTGGATGAAGAGAGCATTTCTGCCTGCAGCCTCCTGCTGCTTGTGTGAGTTTCATTCTTATTTCTGGACCAAAGTACTCCTGGAAAAAAGGCAGAAAACAAATCTGATTGCACATAAGATAAGTCTTGCTGTATATTAGTGCAGCATTCATATGAAATAATTTTGGAGTGCCTATTTTGTTGCTTTTGCTGTAACCTAGGGTGATTTTGTTTCAACAGCTAAGCCTTATTTTTACACAAGCAAACAGTTTATAGGGGAAATTAATATCACATCAATCACTGATAGCCAAAATGATACATAATGAGATACAGGCCAGAGTGCAGATCATGTCTGGGTCTGACCTGTGGCAGCCCCAGTGTTAGATCTGAACACGTGGGGGATGCAGATACTGATATCTGATGTTTGAAAGCTGCTGCAGGTCCCACTGTTATGGCGCAAATGAAAAATGGGAGATGTAGAGACGTCTGCAGGGCAGTGCATTGGAGATTCAAACTTATTGACAAGATGGGTGATCCATGTGCTTTGCTGATCCCTTGGCTCCCACTGCTCACTTTATCCCTCAGCCCCTGGGTAGCCCCTCTTCTGTTCCTGTGCTCAGCAGTGCTTGTTGGCCTGCCTGCAGCAGAAAGAAAAACACCTCAGCTGCCCTTGTGCTGAAGTTAGGCTTGAAGAACACTGTGGTTTTGGAGTGGAGAATCACCCATTTTCTATTATTTTTGCAAAGGACAGCATGTGCTTGGGATTGCTCTTCATGTAGCCTTCAATTCTAGACTTAGCACGAGTTCTTTTCCAAGCCACCCAGTTACACTAGTCTGATGTCAGAGCACACTTACATGAGGATATTTTGTCTACAGGACAGTGTAATCCTTAATCTAGAAGCAGAGAGGTTTAGTTGAGAACTAATTAAATATCTTTTGGAGCTGTAATACCTAGCAGCAGTGTAAGACTTCCTCGCAAATATTTTAATGATGTTGAAACATTTCTCAAGAATTTGTAGTTGCACCATTCCTGAGGGCTATTGTTTTTGTGAGGTTTTCTTCACTTGCTCATCTCGTAGAGGATGCCTCTATCATCAGTCTGCCCTGAACAATCTGAGGGCTGATTGGTGCCAGCAAGAGGATTTCCACACAAGTTGGGATGACTCATGTCAGTCTTCTCTTAAGCTTCCTTGGTCACTAATACTAATGTGTTTTCCAACATACAGAACTGCTACACATCAAGTACTCAATACATGTTGGCACCACCAGCTCATGGTTTAGACTGTGACCATCTACCACGGTGTTTGCTTTACTGTCCCCACTGTGTCTGGACTGGAAGAAGGGGCCACCTATGTTTTTTAACCTACTACCTTCTTTTTTCTCTTCTCTCTCACCTGTTGCCGTGTTCTAGCTGACAGAATCAGTGGGTTAATTCAATTTAATCCAGAGATGAACCTTCTCGTCGTCTTTCATGAGAAGGGAAGGATTCCCATGGCAGTGAAACAGAAAAGCTTGTGGTCCAGAAAACTAGAGATGTAGCCACAGACAGGACTTTGGGTCTGTTTTTTGTTTATTTTTGACAAAATCCCTCCATTCTCCTTGAATATACCAGTAAGAAAGTAATCCAATTTTGCAGCAAGAATTTTCCATCATTTTTTTGTCAGAAATTCAGGTGTAAATCCAATGACATAGAGCATCTGTGGGAACTGTTGTGGCAAAGCTGTCGGAACAAGACAGGCATCCTCTGAGTTTTGTAAGATTTCCTGACCTCTAAGCCAAGCCTGAATGAGTTTTGCACTCCCTCAGCCTTTCCCAACTGGAATCGGAAAGTGATATGTTTTCATAGGGGCAGCAGACAGCATGAAATGGGTTTGAGCTGAGCTTTGGTCATGCTTCAACTCCACCTACCCCCAGAGGGGGCTAACCCACACTGGCTTTGCAAAAAACCCAGCTTTTTAAAGGAATCTTTTACTAATGAGTTCATTCACCCCAAGAGAAAGCAATCTGCAGAGCTGGGCACTATCTTTTATCTGTCCTTGGAGCCCACCAGCAAAGCACACAATCACTCCCAAAGCAAACACATTCCAGTGAGGCTACCAGCAGATGAAAAAGCAGACTCTGTTGGCATGGATGAGGTTATTGCTTGAGAAAAGATTGCAGGATTGGACCCCTAAGGAGTGAAAGCTGAGCAGAAGACAAGGCTGACAGGACGTACTCTGCAATTCCTCTGTGTTCACTACCTGCTGAATGGCCTGCTTACATCTCACTCTTGCTTTTTTATGAAATGATCCATATGTTTCCAGCACCAAAATTGGTTTATTTTGAATGGTAAAAGCAGTTGTGCCATAGCTGAAATAGATGTTCTAGAACCACCTAGGCAGGAGGCTCTAGGCATGGCACCAGCCCACTGGAAGAAATTACAGGTAAAAGAGTACAATTTATTTACATGAAGCTGGACGTGGCATCTCATTTCTCCTCTTCATCTTCAAACACTGCATCTTATACGCGATCCCAGATTTTTACAACAAACCAAAATCTGGTGATCTCTGGCATGCACTGTGCATGCCACAGGATGTGAATAATAGCATAAATACATTCCTGTCAGCCTGCTTATGGCCGTTCCTCATAATATCTTGGAACAGCACAGAAGACCACACTGAATATGAAGTTTCCATGATTAGCCAATGGTTTCTAGAACTGTGATTATGGTTTAACCAAAGATTATTACTTTGTGCAGCCCAGCACTTCAGCAATATCATTATCAAATTATCACATTGTATTGACATTTTGCTCTATACAGCAATTGCATTCAAGATAATATTTGCTAACAAAAGATGGAGTTGAGGTCTTCAGTGGTTTGAAGTAAGGAAGGAGTACAATAAGTTTGATTTGGATAGAGACTGTTCATTGACAATTATTCTTAATTACTGGTCTTGTAAGTTCAGAGAAGGGAGGTGCAAGTCAACAACAAAATAGTGATATCAACAGCATCAGCAACATTTTAATCTAGAATATAAATGTAGTTCTTTTTCCATTCATTGACATTTCAATTTTTCTGCAATTTACTCATGAAAGATGCATTATTATTTTGGAAGTTCAAAAATTCAAAAAACTGACAATCTGGTTGTTTCAGGTAAGGTTACACGTTTTGTACAAAGCTCAGCCATGTTGCTTTTTTTCCATCCTGAGCTCTCAGGATGAGAGCTCATTATAACAAGAAGTCATTCCAAACCAAAATTACAAACTTAGGATTTCTGTCTCATAGGGAACCTGAGTTATATATGTGGGTGATATTTTTATTGCCGTTTGCTGAATGTCTCAGCATCTATTTCTGATGCAATTCCCACCAAAATAAGTTGTATGGAAGATGATGAGGTGATCTAATTATAGGAAACTGTATGTTTTGCCATGATAGAACTCCAGGTAGATCCATCAGGACAAATATTTTAAGCAAGGATTACGGCCCATTCTGTACCTGGCCCATTTCCTCACTTGCCTGGCAAGTTCTGCCATAACACATCTGTAGCAGAAATGCTGATTCACGGCCTGAAGCAGTGATTGAGCACCTGGTGGGAAGGCAGGACCAACCCAAGGGAGCTCAGGTGCACACAATGTACCTGAGTGCCTGAAGGGATGAAGCCGGGATCCACCCCTTCCCATTCCTTGTTTAACAGTTGGCAGTGGAGGTAAGGATATTTTGCTGGAGATCCTTCTGTATGTGAGGACTTGCAAAGGTAAGCTTTATTTCTCTTCTTCTTCTTCTTCTTCTTCTTCTTCATTTGTTTCTGTGTCTACAGCTGTTGTGCTTGGGCTCATTCTCATTTGCTGTAGCCTAGGTTTGTGCCACTCTGCTATTATTGCTGTACTTTTAATTGCTTTATAGAATTACAACATACCAGTCACATTAGAGATATTTTGTATGGTCATACCAAACACTAGAGCTGCACAGGTATTGAATATTGGTTAGCTGAGGTTCAATTTAGTTCTTTATAAAAATGATTCTGAAATTGAGCACGCTTTGTAGGAAGTGTATTATGAAATGCCTTTGCAGACATTACAGATAATTGCATTCTCAAGTCAGAGCTTTGTCTCAACTGGAGCAAAGCGCAGCAACACCAGTTAAGCACAGGACATAAGCTAGAGATACTGGGCTAAAGGGAGAGTCAGTCTGGGTGGGCTAAAATGAGAGTCAGTCAGCCCTTCCTTCTGGTGGAAGGAAGGAAGTTTGGGTGATCAGCTTTCAGATAGCATGCAGTAGGTGAACTGAATCCCACTGTGCATGTATTTGAAGAAAATAAGTAAGGAGGCAAAGGATTATGTGCATTAGCTTTATGCTTTCTGGAACATTTCATCTCCTGTGTTTGGGGATACCCATACTCCTGCAATGCTTGAGTAGATGTTGTGACAGCAGCCACTCCTGGGTTGAGCCATTTGGCTGGTACTACACAGAGGTAGACCACTTCAGAGCTGAACTGTCAGGTCAGCCTTGTCTGAGAAAAAAATCTTCAAAACATTTCTTTTATTACTAATTATCTAGGTTATTTCTAAATTTACTTTTCTGGGCAAATTTCATGTATTCTGCTTTTATGGAAACGGCTTCTTTAAACATTACATACAAATGGTGCCCTTTGGTGCTTTTAATTCACTGTCTTTGCAGTAATTTGTGCCAAAAAAAGGAGGCAGGGGAGCTCTTATAAAGCTGTATTAATTGAAATAAATGAGCCATGCTTCTGAGAACAGAGTACCATAGAGGAAGGGCTGCCTTTTGAGTCCTGCTCCCAGAGCTGTCCCCTGTGAGTTCAGGCATGTCATAAAATCCCTGTCCACCTCATTTTCCCTCCTTATTATGATGGGGCTGGGGTTGTTTCTTTACCTGACACCTCCGGGTGTTGTGGAGTCTAATTCAGTGCTTCAGAAGTGCTAGGAAGAACTGGGATTTTATTTTTAAGGCCATAGCAAGAGCTAGCCTTTCCCATATGGCATTGTTTATGAGCATACTTTCATTAGTGCCTCTTTTTTTCCCTTTCATTTTGAGACTGAAAAAATATGTTGAAAATCATTTCTCTGATGCCTATGGGAGAAATCAAACTTCTTGAAGGGTGGGAGCATGGGGAGCTTGTGGAGCTATGAGGTCAGCTCTCTGAACCCACAGACAGCTATGGAAAGTCTCCCACTGGCTTTAGGCTAAACCCAAGCCTGTGATTTTTTTTTTTCCCCCCTACTCTTTCATTTGCATGTCCTGGCTCAGAGAAAGGGTAAGTTGAAAAAGGCACAGAAAGAAATACGTGGCTGCTCCCTTTCTTCTCTCTGAAGATCATTTCCATCCATCCAACTTTTTTCCCAGATACGATATCATGTGCTTCTGTGACTAATATCTAGGCAGGAGAGAAAAATTATTTTCAAAGTTCAAAAGAAACATAAACCAGCACACTTGTGAGTGTTTCTCTCTTCTTCTCTGCCTCTGAAGGGCTAGGGTTTTATTATTCGTCTCGACTGCATGCTGAGATAGGCTCAAGCATAGCCTACTGCTGGCAGCATGCTACAGAGTCTCCAAAACTGGTATGCGTTTTTGTCTTCATGTCTGAGTCTTCCATTAGCACCAACATTTTAGTGTTATTCTGCCCTCCCTTAGAGTTATGGCTCCTGGGTAAAATGACCCAGAAAGGTTGAGGTTTCAAGGAAAGTTGAGGTATTATGAAGAGAAACCAAGAACTTTGCATATTATGTCATTTTCTATGTATTTATAGAGCCCTGCTCAGCTGTGGTGAAGGGCACAGACATTGGTTGGTCTTCATCGAACCTGCAGTGGTAGAGAACCAAGTCCTATCTTTACCCCCAGGTTCTGTATACACAGCAGGAAAGAAATGTCTCCAGCCCAACTGTTTGCTCTCATTGGCTCAACAGAATTGGCCACAAGTAGGGCCAAGAAAAAACACTTGGATCTTCTTGAACTATTTGCATTTCTCTCTGGAGAAAATGCAGCAGCAGGATGGAATCATTGCGTGGGTTGGATCCTGCCCTCAGGGCAATGCTTGACCTGTGCACAGCCAGAAAACACAACTAGCTTTGTCCAACATACAACCATACAACTGCTGCTATTGTTCTTGCAGTACACACATTATCTGAAATAATGTGTCTTCAAGTAGATCCTTCTGCCTGAGCAATGATATCACAACCTCTGTGTCCACTTTTGGTCTGGATCTTTGCTAAGGGAAAACAATTTCTGGCAAATTCCTTGAAGTGCTTGCTTCCTGCAATATGAATGGTGACAGTTGTTCAAGAAAGTTGGGTAGGTATGTGTTTCTGTCTTTTCCTCTTCTGAGAGATATGTTTTTGCTAGTGCAAAGTGCGAAGTAGAAGATGATAATGCTCCCATTAAAAATGAAGTGAATGCACAGGCTAACTTGAGTGGGTGTAAGGACTTCACACAGGATGAAGCTGGGGACAAACCTACCCTTGCCAAGATAAACAGCTGCAGTGATTTCCATAAAGCCAAAGGGCCCTACTGCCTTGCTATTCAAATAATTCACTCACATAGCGCTATCTTGGGCTGTATATCCATCACGTTATAATTAAAATCAATGGATTTCATCTGTAGAAATAAAGGTGCATCATAAGTCATGCAAGAGGACAGGAGAACTGATATCATTAGGACAATAAACTGATATTCCTTAGGACAATAAAAATAGGGGGTATGTGAAAATCAAAGCAGAAAGCTCCCACTTTCCTTCTTACATCTGTCTTTCATTTGCTTTGCCTCACTCTGTCTGTTGTTGATGTTTTCTTGGTCCCTTTGTTCAAGCTGCCTCTCATTCCAAGAAGGCAGAGAGCACCAGGTGTGAATGAGAGCTGTGAGTGTGAACTCGCTGTTATTATTGTTATCATTCCTCTGGAAATCAGTTTGATGGAGGTTTGGCTCTGTGTAATTTGTTCTGCTGGTTTAACCTCATCTATGTGAAATGTGGAAGTAGAATAAAATGAAGAGCTTTGGATGGTGGCTCTTGCACAAAGGTGCAACCAGATCTAACAAAATGCTGGCGTGCTTTGGAGCAAGGTGTATAAGCTATGGATTTGGATGTGCTGCTTGAATGCCTTAGGTGTCCAGAATGTGATGTGAAGTCCAGTGCAGTCAGTGGAAGGTCTCTGCTTGCATGTTGGCTCCAGTTCTCATTGCAGCTGCACACACAATGCAGTTTACAGGGTGTTAAACCTGGAGAGAGGGCAGAATGCTTTGTGAGCTTTATGGGCTGTTAGGCAGGAACAGGTTAACTCAAAGATGGACCCATTGGGGTTTTGATTCCTGACTCCTTTTCACATCTGCAAAATATGGTGGCAGTGCCAGGACTCAGAACCTTGAGGTGTGTCCCATTGACCTCAAATCCACACAGTGGTGCTCTTGAGATATTCCTGCACTGACCAAAGCATGTCCTTGCCACGTGAAGTCCATCAGCTGGTGCAAGGAGGGGCATCTGGCTGCCAAGCTGCAAGAGGGACTGGCACTGTGCATTTGTGCTTCCATTACCATCTGCCCTTCCAATACCCAGTGCATGAAACTCACTCTTTAAATGCACAAAGAGATATTACAAGGCTCCTATTTAAAGTGAGAGAAACAGTCTGTTAAAAAAGCTAATATAGAATCTGTAATGCTCAATAAAAAGTTTGTGCTTTACATTTTAAGACCCCAGTGAAAATAAGTATTAAATATTCCCACCATCCAGCTATTTAGCAGCCTAGACTCATATGATTTTTCCTTTACTATTGTTCCATTACTGGCAGCAGACTTACAGTGTCTGGTTATTTTTGTCTTTGGACAACTTGTCATTTTTGCAGTTCCTCTGGCTCTACCTGTACATCCAACTGGGCTCTCTTCATTTAATGTCTAAGCAGCCCCCTCTGCTCCAGTTAAGTCCTTGCAAATGCTACAGAGCTCCTTACTGTGGCTGTGTTAGGTGGTTGTGTCGTCTTGGAAGAGTCAGCAGCAGGAGGCACAGACTGCCATAACCTTAAGATAAACCCCTGCTTTCTCCCTGCTTGATATATTGTTCCTTCCCTCCAATAATCCCAAGCTCCTCTGCCTTCATTCAGTAGTGATTAAATATGCAGGCAATGATGTGTGCTGTCTCTAGGCCGCAATGTATCTTCATTTCTAGCATGACAGTAGTTGTGTGATCACAGCCTACTGGAACTGCACCTTGGCTAGCAATTTTTAGGACTGCTTGCATAGGGTGAGAGGTTTCAAGTACAGTAATTTCTGGGGGTTTCATGAGAATAGGCAGCATGCAGAAGACAGCAGGAAAGCTCTATTAGTATAGGGTGAGATAATAAGATCTATTATAAAAAAATATATATATATTGAGGTAGAGGGGAAACCTCCAAAGGCCAAAGCTCTCTTGGGAATACTTTTCACCCATTTAAACGCTTTTCAGGAGGAGGGAAGCAAGAGTACTCTTCATTTTAATTGAAGTCCAGGCTGGTTAAAAGGAAAAAAGCCATATATAGAGAGCTAGATGCATATGGTAGGAGACTGTGTTGCATACTACTGCACTGCTCTACAGAAGGCAGCTATCCTCATCCTGATTGAAGGAAGAGTGTAGGTCCTGGGGATCTATGGCTGAGTATTACAGCATTTACAATAGATGGCTCAGAAAAGCCTTTTACATGCATTGGAAGTCAATTGGAGGGGTCTACTCTCTGCACTTGGAAAATTTCTGGGAGTTCATAAGCTGAGAAGATTGGAAACTGCTGAGCACAATGAGATGTGGGCTCACACTGAGGCTTTGTGCAGCTAAACAGCTTCCTAGCCCCAGCAGCATGGGGAGCACTTGTGGGTGGCACTCAGGATTTGGGACCTGGGAAGCACTGAATCCAAAGGAGATGTGCTGCTGGGAAGCTGTGTGGTTACTGAGCTGCTCCACGAGGAAGCCAGCAAGAACCTGCCCTGAACCTTTCTTATCTCAGCTTCCCCTCTTTCCAGTGCAGATCTATTAACAGGAAAATCTCAAGTTGGAGGAAAAAGCTACGGTTACAGTCCAGGAATACAGAGAGAGGTCAGGGAAGGAGAAGCTTAAGCAAAAGGCACTGCTGAGCTGGTATCTGGCTGTGCTGACTGAAGGGTTGGATTGGGTTTGGGCCTGTGGCTGAGCAGGATGCTTCAGAGTGAAAAGATCTGGCAGGAGGGGATGGGTTGGGGCCAGCAATAGCTGGCATTGTGCAATGGGGTATTATCAGGGCTGTGGCTGGGCCACATGGATCAGCTGGGAGATGTGGGATGGGGATTACCGGGTATTTCAAGAGGTGGGATCTTTTGTATCCTGTGTTCTAGACTGCCCTTTGTGCTCAGTGGCAATCCCTTCTTGTGCTGTGATTAGTTAAGTTCTAACTATCTTAAGTGCCTGTGCCTCACACTGTATTTCCTGTGGTGGATGTTTCTAAAACAGCTTTGCTGGTGGAATCCTCTCAATTATGGTGTGTTAAAGAGCAAATGATTTTGCACATAATTAAGAACCAAACAATCCTGTGATCAGCAAAAAGCCTGCTAGGTCAGCTGCAAGGCAGGCTGCAGGTGTGAGGACAGAAAGAGGGATATGCCATCAGTAAATCTCTGCATCTTGGTTGGGCTTCTAACTGCCAGCCATTGTGACAACAACACTAACACTGCCCCAAGCCCTTGACATAGAAGAGGAAAACAGGACTCTCAGGTCCTTTACGGACCATGCAGAGCATTTCTCCAGCTCTCACCCCAGACAAGCAGTGATGTTAACCGAGTGGTTTCTCCCAGGTGACAAGGACCAGAGGCTGAGACTGCTTCAGAATGACTCCTTGCACACCAGGTGAAGCAATTTCTCACATATAGAAAGGTAATGGCGAGATTCTCCACATCTCTGCCTGAATGAATGTAACAAAAGCACATTATTTTAAAAGGAACCTTCCCCAGAGTAAATTTCTCCATCCAGTGCTGGTATTGGAAAACTCTTAAAATGGAGTGTTCCAATTTTTTCAATGCTTCCCTAGCTTTAGTGCAGAAGAAAGAACTTAGACATACAAGATTCTTGTGCTACGGATTTATAATAACATTTTATTAATATATTATGCTACAAAAATATTTTGACAAAATAATATTAGAAAGCATCTTTTTATTACACTCTTCAAAACAGTTCACAAAAGCAGGAGGCGGAACAGGAAAAAATATTTGAAATACATTTGAATCAAAAACTGACAAACATGCAATTTAAAATTCAGTGTGAGCATGAATCTGCAGGGCAGTTAATATTCCTGTAAATGAGAAGGACTACTACTTGGCAAGATCTGACTGGCTGTAGCTAGATTAAGGTGCCTCCTGAAGAGCTTGTTGCAGGAAAGTCTGCATTTAGGTTGGGACAAAGCACACACATGCATCCACAAACACACATACAGACACTCAAACCCATGAGCTCAAAATTAGGAAACTGGCTTTCTGCTCCAAGTAAGCCAAAACAGGCTGAAGCTGAAATCTTCCATGCTCTGTGGTACGTTGATCACTTTGGAGACATAACAAGCCCCCATGCTTTTTGGATGTAAAATAGAAATATCTTGTGGTACTAAGCAAAGTTAGGAATGATAGCATTTAGGCTGTGATAACCACTATGGCACTTTGGTTTCTCTGACTTAAAGATATGATGGGAAACTCCTCTCTAACAGCAGTATACGTAAGGACTGATTGGGATGTATCATTTGATTAATCAATGCACTGAGTGTAGTGCTCTTTCCCTCTATCTCTCCTCAATTGTACACTGAAGAACTTAGACAAACATACAGTTCTGTACTGTGGGTGTTCCTAAATTACGCCGGAGCTTGGAGGAATGGGAAGGTCAACAAAGTAGATTTTTGACACCTGTATAAAGCATAGTTAACATAAATCATTTCATCATTTATTTCCCGAAGAGGTATTGCATTATTCAACAGCCCAAGGGATTGCAGAGAAACTACATCAGTCATAAAATAAAATACAATATACCTTTTGTCCCAGCTTACTGACTGGTTCTTCAAGTGGCAATGCATGTTAATACAGCATCTATAGTTAAACACTGGCAAGAGAAGCATTAAAACAATTACAGAGTGGAAGTTAGTACTGTTGCTGGTGGTATGGTGTATTTACTCTACTAGGGCAATAGCTTGGTAGAAAATAATATTCCTTTATAATGTTACCACTACATGTACTGTGAACTGTAGTAGTGTCAGTTGTAGCTGAGTTGAAAGGGTGAATCATGCAAACATTCAACTTTGGACCCAACAGTGTGAAAAATTGTGTACCTGTTTGCTAGACATTGCATAACTTGATTGTGTTTCTCACAAGTAAATACTATCATCAGTGTTTACTGTCTTATATAGTGTGGATGTATTTATTCTTAAATCCCTCTCTCCTGGAATTTGTCACTGGAAATCTGAGCTTTCATAAGGAAGAAACAAAGCAGTTGGTTCCTCACTCACTGAATCAAAGTGAAGTCCTATGAAGCTTGTAGTCAGTGTTACCTCCAGAACATACATCAAATCTGAAACACTATAAACTTATGTGGAATACAATCATGATCCATTGCAATGGATGTGCATAGATCTGTGCTAATACACCAGCACTGATGTATTTTAATTTATACTGAGCTGCTGTAGCTGATTAATAAATAACCTGTTCTATCAATCACAGTGAGGGTCTCATTTTCTAGTATTGCAATCCTTACATGCCAAGGATTAAAAAAAAACAAGTTACCTTAAGTCATAGCTTAGGGAAGACAAGAAAACAAAAATACTTGGTCAGCAAACTACACTGAAGTCATTCACCTGTGGTTCCTGAGCTAGCAACTGTGGGAAGCTATCTTCTCTTAAACTTATTGCAAGTGGTTTCTTCTCCCCTAACCAGGGGTGATGGTGTGATCTAGATGCTTTGAGCTGGCAGAAGGGTGCTGGCTCCAAGACCTCCAGACACCTTGCTTGGACACCTGCTCTGCAGAATGACTGGGCAGAAGGACAAGTGGAATGCGGTGACCTCCAGCAACATTCATTCATTTCACAGGGATTACAGGCAAAATGCCAAGAAATGTAAATATGTCACAACATACTTTGATGTCCAAGCTATTTACATACTGTGATATCCAAACATGCTGTGATATATGAGCTAGTATCTAGTATTACTGTCCAGTGGAGGAGTGACTCAGGAAATACTCAATAGTGACAAACTGAGTGATTATTCTGTGTGGAACAGTGACAGCTGTGAGTGTGGCTGTGTCTGTGTGCTCATTATATTAAAAAAGAAAAAAGACCCCAGAGTCCTACAGAGAAAACCACAGGTTGGGTACAGTGGAACTGTAGGTTCCAGACTTGATCCTATTGGTGGTTTTCCTTATGGTTCTGGCTGTGCTGTTTCTGTTTGGATTTTTTTGCTCCATTTTTTTCTCTCTGATCTTCACGTGGTCTTATCTATTACTTCTGTAAGCTCTCTGACACCAGGAATTATTTCTGGGATGGTACCACAGAATCATTTCTGGACTTGATAAGATTACAGCAAATAAAATACAGTGGGTTTTGGTTCATTGGCTGTTCACTTTTACTGTGTAACTTATAATCACCCTTAAGATTTGCATACCTTATTTCCAGCTCAATTTTTGTGACTAATGTACTGTCATTCAGTTCTGAACTCTGTTTTGAATATGGCAAGAGAACCAATCTTTTAAAATGCGTTAAGGTTGAATTTGAAGGTCTGTTAAGCCATTATATTCAAATGAAGCCATTCTGGGGGAAATAGACAAATAAAACAGAAATGAAAGTTCTCAAAATATGTTTCCAATATCCAGACCAGTGCAATAAATATTATGCAAGGTGAATGGCTTCTGTCCAAAGCTAACATCTCTAATCTTCTGCTAGCCAAAATACACAACACAGAAGTATGCACAGGGAGTGCTTGAATCTCACATTTGGGGCAAAGCTTGAAGTTTTCCACTCAGCCTTATCAACTATTGTGCTTTATAAAACAGGGGCAGCTTACACAACTGTCTGCTGTACCCACTTAAGTCAACTGCAAATCTACACATCTTTTTTTCTCCAAAACAGAGCAGGAGCTGGAAGTCAGGGTGTGCAGTAAGTCAAATGAAAGTAATGTGTCCTCCCTTGCCTTGGCAAAGCAATGGGTTGGGATGCATGGTGGAAGAGCTCAGTGTTTATCATGGTTCCAAATAAAACCACGTACTTATTTCAGGCTGATTACTTTCTAAGCTTCTTCCCTGAATTATTAGTCTGATGACAAACGAACTGTGAATCCTAAACCACCTTCCACTGAGGAGACCTAAAGATGACATGGAATTGCCTCCACTTCTGAAGGTGGCGCTACTGCTGGCACAGTAACAGTCAGGCTTTTGTCAGTGTTATTGTTATTGCTGTCATTATCTGATATGCTTTTTAAGGTGAAAAAGCACTGCTTTTTCATAGATGCGTTGTTTTCCTTTTATTATTTTCAGTTTTTCTTTTAAGATGTTTTCATGACATCTCAGATTTTTGTTTTGCAGACGACTTCAGGGGGAAAAAAGACTATTTCAAAACATTTGGGTTTTTTTTTGCATTGAAAGTGATTTTTCTTTATCCTGTTTTTTGGGGGGAAAAATCAACATGCCTTACTGAGCATGGCAGTTATTAAGATGGATGTATTTTTTTTCCCCCATAGATGTTGTTCATCTGATTAATGCAAAGGAGCTGTGTGAAGGTTGGGCAAAATTTTCATTGAGTGCAAGTTGTCAAAACTTGTCAATAGTCTACAAACAGAGGAAAGTTCTTGTATGACAGAGGAATTACTTTGGTTCCTGTAGCCTTGAATAGATTTTGGACAGATCATAATTCAGCATGAGGATTCCAACTCTAAGCATAATAGCAAGATGCCAATGAATTTCTAGATGTTTTCTCCTGTCCCTGCAGGTTGACTATCTTTTTATCAATTAAATTAATAAAGCAGTTCTATAGATTAGCATAATACTGCATCTTCATACTCTATAGACAGAACAAGTCCGGCTCTCATTTATGCTGGGAAAGGTTGTAGGCTTTTGTTTTATATAAAAAGAGGGAGAGAATAATTCCAGTGGGATTATTGCGAACTTAAAATGAAATCTTTTATTAAGAAAAAGATTTCTTAGTTTGAGTTAGCTAATGAATTAATCTCAAGCTAAAGAGGGAGATGATAGGTTATTTCTAGAGGAGTTAAATGGTTGAGTTAAAGATAACTGGGGAACTTAGAGGGTTATCTTGATTAACAACTTACTAAGTCATATAAAAATAACTGAGATTTTAGGTTGTAGCAGCTGACTTGGGAATGCACCTATTCCTCTATTGGGCATAGGCCCCAGAGAAGGGGGTCTGCTTTATTTAGTCTAAGTTATTCTAATGAGAATTTTAGAAAAGGCAAAATAAAGTTGAGTACAAATGTACTTATTGGATAGTTGCTGTAAAAAGTTACGGTTAAAGAAACAAGCCATTCATTTTGGTGCCACTTCAGGCATTTGCAGAGTTGTCAGTTAGAAAACAAATATAGAAAATATTAATTTATCTGTTTCACCATCGCTACTGATTACTAGGGATGTTATTAACATATACAACAAGAAAAAATAAGTTTACCAGTCGAATAAATACATTTTTCTTTTTTTCTTTATATGAACATGAATATTTTACAAAACCCCATAGCACTATGGGAAATAAAGATCCTTCTACAAAAAGAAGATGTAAGTCAGTGTTACAATAAAGCTTTAGAGTTTCAAAATGTATCTGGGCAAAGAGACAAAATCAGCTAGAAGGCACTCTTGATTCACTGAGAAGGTCCAGTCTGTAAATGCTGTCATAACATCCAATTCGTTCATAAATTATCTCTCTTCTCTATTCCAAGGGATTGCACATAATACTAATGTGGTCAGGAAGGCTGCAGTAGATTCAGGAGAAATGAAGCTATGGCCACGTAGAGAGCAGCAGTCACTGATGGCCTTAAAATGGCGGCTGAAGCTGAGCTTGTAGGCTGAGGCTGAGATGGGTGATCTGAGCGTGGCCTCTGGTCCAGCCGGTTGGAAATCCAAATGGGAGGCTTGACTGTGATGTAGCCATTGGTTATCCTGATATAGGAAGGCAACGTGGTGGTGCTAAAAGAAAACACAAGAGAAGGAAATTAAATGGGAGAGCCCTAATCTCTGCTCTGCGAGCTGTCATCCTAGCTGGCAGTAACAACAACCATGACAATCACAATTGTCTTTTGCCCTCAACAGATCACAGGGAGATTGCCAGAGGATGCTAATTGTGATGCTCTGGACACAGCTCTGATTCAGGAAGTCCCTCCGATTCTGGCTGCTGGTAGAATATAACCAAAGAAGAGATCACTCTTGATATATTTAATTTATTGCACTCTTTTTTTTAAGCATCCACTACTGGCCATCTTTCAGAGACTGTGACAGCTGTATCCTTGTACTGACCCATTTGGAATGTCTGAGCCATGATTTCCCCACCAAGGACTTGATACCAAGTCCAGGAGGGGCCAGAAGAGACGTCCTTCTCCTGTTTCACACCTCATAAGGAATTCCCTAGGATCCCCTTACAAAACCAATAACTTTGGGCATAGGAGACCAAGCAGTTTCATTTCTTTTCCTAGTTTTAGGGAATTCTGGATCCTATGACAATGCCAAAAACAGACTCATGGTGAAGTTTCTCCAGCTGTGGCTTTGCCTCAATAGTAGTGTGATTGCTTATTGATTGCAGCTTGAGTTAGTACTTTGATTTGAATGTGCATGTTGGAATTCATCACAATTCCCATGACACTAAAGGTCAGAAAAGGTCAGTTCTCCATTGATTTGCAAGTTTTAAGTTGTAATTTCCATTTCATGAAATGCTTCCTTTGCACTCAGCACTGGATGGTCCATAATCCACCAGTTGTCACAGGGCAGCATACATGAGTATGCAGACTGTGCAAGGTGGATTCTGGACTTAAAAACAAGGCTCTGCTGTGGAGCAAGGGGAAAAAGACAAGTCCTTCTGAAAACAAGATGTGACACTAATATCTGCAGATTCTCTCTGTTACTTCTTAAATCATCCATAGGGGGAATTTGGGAGCACTAAAAATGACCCTCATGTATTTTTTTTTTTTTTTTTTTTTTTATGGCATAAGAAGCTCTGCAGTCCTTTAACTATTTAGCTACATTATCTGAGATCCTGACCCTGGAGGAAAAAGGCTGTGCCTTGCATAACATCAGATAAAAAGAACAGTTCTTTGTCCAGATTCATGCACAGAATTTAGTAGCAATGAATTCTTTTGTCTTTTTCTGTCTAAGCCAAAGCTAAGATGGCATATAATTATCACCATTGTTCAGAGCTTTTAGCTCAGATGCTTCAGAAGTGTTGAGTTGCTCGTAAGCTGTAAGAAAATCAGAGTCCACCCAGAAGAGGGCACTGGTAAACACATATGCAGGTCAACATCAAATGCAATGGACAATCACAGCACATAGCACTTCACTCTGGGTTTTAGGATAATTCTTCTCAGTTCCTCCCTCATTCTTTACACTGTCACCACATTTTCTGGCTGGGACCTTAACTGATGTGCAGTGATTTGGGGAAAAAGGACAGGCAGCCTGGAATTAAAGACATGGGGACTGCTTCATGAGAACAGATACTCCATTTAACCAGTATTATGTCTTGACAGTGAAAAGGAGTGCTTGTTCCAGAGGAACAAACTGCTGTAAACAGAGAATTCTGAAATCACACGATGCTGGAGAAAGCTCTTGTCTAAGTTCCTATAGTAAGTGGTTGGTTTGTATCTTTAATGGATGATACAGGGTATGCAGCTTCAGAACTTGATACCACATCAAAGAAGATTAGATCCAGGATAAGTTTATGCTCTGTTTTAAATCTGTCCAGCAATTTTGAGCAGTTAATTTAATGCTGGCAAGAATGATGCCAGATTAGGTACTATTCAAGCTCCTGTAATATGTGTAACATAAAATACGAGTGGCATGCCCACAGCGAATATAAAGCATCATTAAAGCAAACTTCTGACAAAACTACACAAGCTGAGTAATTCAAGAGAAATGCAGTCACACTCCAACCTTTGATCCAGATCTCATTTATCCAGTTGAGTGATACTGTGGAGCACAGATCTAGAATAATGATAGGAACACAATTTTGCTTTAACTCTGTACCATTAGTCCCTAGTAAGTATGTGAAAGGTGCTTGTACTCTTCTTCAAGTGACTGGTTGCTTTACAGAAGTAAACAATTTAGCCCTAAGTTAAAACTAAATTTGCAAGAAAGGTCTGGTTTCTGGTTTTCTAATGTTGTCATAATGACATACAGGATTTGCAGTTTGGGTATATCCTACTCCTGACCCATACTATGAGCTTGCTTCTCCAGTGAGACTAAAAGGTATGATGTCCCTTGCACAGACTGTTATTCTGCACCTCTGTGATGTGTGGTGTGAGTTGTCTGGGGTGGGGGACAGGCTGGTCAGGGATTCAGAAACAACCAAAGGGTTCCTAAATGAGTCTTAAATCAAGAGTTTGCGTTTCTGTATGATGTACTTCCATTCCTTTTGCAAACTTCCAGAAGCATTTTGCTTTTTTTTTACTCCCTTGGAAAAAAAAAAAAAAAAAAAGAAAAAGATTATTGAGGAGGAAAAAGAAAAAGGGACTATTTACTTAAAATCCAGGGTTTCCTGTCAAAAGACCTGAGAGGGTTTTTTTTACCACTCTTCTCAGCCAGTGAGGTCATTTACTGGTTTCAAGACATTAGATTTTTATAAATGCTTGTTTGTTAAGATAAATATTGTTAGGTGGGGTTATTTGTTAGCAAAAAAATAAAAAATAAAAAATCTGTAAGTGCTTTAATAGAGAAGAACAGTGTGTTTCCATAATTTGTACAAGGCACATAAATAGCGGGTGAATCATAGCTTAGCCATGTATTTCCCTAAAAGTAACTCCACTTCTAGCATGCTAGCCTACTGCCCAAGTGGTCTAGAGACAATTAAAGAGAATGATCCCTTTTAACATACACTGCATACCTCCTTATAAAATCTTTGGCTCAAGTTTGTAATTTGGCTGTTTCTATAGTGAGTGGGAAGAGAAATCTCAGTCTCCACTGGGTAGAATCATAGAATAATTAAAGTTGGAAAAAAACACTACATTATCTATCTAGTCCAACTGCCCCCTATCCCCACCATGCCCTCAGGGGGTTGTCTTCTTCCTGCAGGTTATGCAAGTCAAGACAGCTTGGTTTGATTACAACCTCATCTTAGAGGTGGCTCAGGTGACAGGAGGTAACTTCTCCAAACTCTGAACACATTTGCCAGTGCTTGTGGGATCTCAGTGACTCCCATAGGAAAGTGGAAGCAAAGTCCCCTGAATTCAACTGGACACTTCCCACTGTGCTCAGGGAGGTTTTGATCCCTCTTGAAATGTAAGCATGATTCACAAGATGAATCACAGATCTAGGGGATAATAATCTTAATTATTAGATTCTCTTGCCAGCTGAGGATATTCCATGTTTGAGTTTTTTGCATCTGATAAATATGTCTTTAGTAAAACATTCCACAGGAGTGGTGATGAATAGGCAACCAGTGGCTCTGCTGTTCATATGTCTCTTTTTGCTCCTGTGTAGGGGATTAAGAATTTGGAAGACTCCAGGTATCTTTTAGCCAAATGACCTGCGGTATCACTTTCATGAGCTTGTACTTCTGATCAGATAATAGGGAAGTTTTTCAAATCAGTGCATTAGTCATACACTGTCTTACCACCACTGGAAAGTGTAAAACTTTCTCTCAAAAACAGGGCCTCAGGCACATGCTGTGTGAACAGACCCTACTGAATTCAATCCCATGAATCAAGTCCTCTATGCTGGGGGTATGCTGAAGCACCTTGATGATTTGGGAGCATGTTAAAATTGAAAAATAAAATGCACATATGGCCCCATGGGGGAATTTCTGTCCTGGTTAAGTTAGCAAGGAGCTTGGAAATACATTTTCAGTCTAACTTTTGGTTTAACCCTATAAGTGGGGCACATTTGACCACATGTGACACCACAGCAGAATCACGGAATGCAGGGCTAGGAGGGACTTTCTGGCCTGTCTGTAGCAAAGACTGGGAGATCAAAAACCCTCTTGAGATGTGTCTAATCCAGTCTTCAAAACTGCCTACAATGATAGCAATTGCAGAGTCTCTGCAGAGAGATCCGACATCCAGAGTTGCTGCCTCATGTTTCACCAAATTCCTCATGCTACAGCTTGAGTTCATGACTTCTGCTGTCCCCACAGACAGGTTCATTTCTTTACTCTTCTCAGCAGCCTTTCAAGTGGATTGAAGACTTGACTTAACCATCTCAGTCTTCTCTCATTTGTCTGAACAATTCTCCCCACTTTTTTTCTGCAAGTCCTTATGAAAGTGCGTGAGAAGCTCTGGTTCCCACCTAGGAGCCACATGCTTTGCAATTTCCATGAAGGCGGTCCCTTCACTACTTCTGCTCCCAAACCACCCATACTGGGAGCATAGAGCTCCCAGTAACTGATCTCAATCTGATGGAAAATTGATGTATTCTGACGAGTGGGGACTGGCTCAGCTCTGGTGATATTCAAGTTGCACCAGGGGAGGTTCAGGTTGGGTACCAGGAAATATTTATTCTCAGGAAGAGCAGTGATGCACTGGCACAGCTGCCCAGGGAGGTGGTGGAGTCACCATCCCTGGAGGTGTTCAAGAACTGTGGGGATGTCGTACTGAGGGATGTGGTTTGCACAGCTGCCCAGGGAGGTGGTGGAGTCACCATCCCTGGAGGTGTTCAAGAACTGTGGGGATGTCGTACTGAGGGATGTGGTTTAGTGGGTGATAGTGGTGGTAGGTGGACTGCTGGATTCAAGGATCTTTTTCCCACCTTAATTCTCTTCTATGATTTTGTATTTGCATGCGTTTTTTTTTTTTATCTGCTGCCATCTTTCAGTCCCAACATGGTTTCCATTCAGAGCAGAGGAAGTGGTCTTTTAAAGCAGAACTTACTTAAAAAGTGTTTGGGGATTTTCCTGGATCAAAGAAGCTATGTAAACACATACATAAGTATTTTGAATAAATATAAACAAATGTGGATTCAGGCTGCCTTTCTTACAGTACAGACTCTGATGAAAGCAGCTTATCAAGATGATGTGCTAGCACAGATTGAACACTGAAAATAGGCATTTTTCAACTGAAAACCTGATGAGCTAGTAAACTGAAAGAATTTTGAGTAAATACAGTAATGGCTATTTTGCAATTGTAATTTGATGTTAACCTTGTGATGTGTTTTTTTTTAAGTGATAGAAAGTACATGCTTCCTCTTCCTTTTCAAGCAAATTTTGCCCTACTTTTCCACTTTTCATTTAATGAATAGATGTGAAAGTTCATCATATTATTTTTCTGGTGATCAGAAATAATGTCCTGCTAGCAAACATAATTATTGTTGGAACTATCCAGACCTATGTCACCCAAGCTTACAAATCAAGATTTGAAAAATACATTTGCCTAAAGTGCTGGGACCAACACGCTGCAGTATGTAACCAAGCTGCCTGGCAAGAAGTCTGACCAGAGTACGTGCTCAAAAAAAGAGAGAATAGAGTAAGCTGGGTGGAAAGAAAAAAGAAAAAAGTGAATACTAGAGAAAAATCACACTGGAAATGCTACAAGGATTTAACTGTGAAGACCATTGCAGTAACCTCTTAAAGGGAATGTGAAGTCTCCATCTCTTGATATTTTCAGATTAAGATTTTATGTATTGCTGGAAGGGATTATTTAGATCAGCATAAGATACAGTCTCCCAAGCTTTATATATATCTCTTCACCACTGCCTTTCTCATGGACACTGTTCTTGCAGCCAGAGGGATAGGTCCTGCAGGATGCTGAGCCTCCTGGTCTCAAACAAGCAGGACTCTCAGCACTGCAGGCACAAGTGCTCCCAGCAAGGTTCGTTTGCACATACCTACAACTCAGCATGTTCTAAAACCTCTTGCAGGATCAAGGCCAAGAGGCTCATGCTTTGGCAAGGTTCATTCAGTTCATTGAAAAAAAAAGGAAAAAAAGAAAAAAAGAAAACTCCAATCTGGATCAGATTAAGGAATCAGAGTTTTGTCCAGGGGAGGCCACTACTCATTTGCAGTAGTGCAGTAAACTGCCTTTGCATGTCTGAATGAGTGAGCAATCTCACATGCTGGTTTGAGGCCAACAGAGAACAAGGGATGAGCCAAGGAAGAGCCTTATCTTTATTATCATCTTCCCTTTACCCTGGGGCTACAGGGATCCCAGGTCTTTGGCCATTTTCCATTTTCCACGCTGCAAGAATCTGCCCTCTCTACAAGCACAGAGAGGCAGCTGAAGGCACGATGTCAGTACAGGGGTCAGGCAACAATTTCAGGAGCATTTCAACAACCTGCCACCATTAATCTGAGCTTCTCTTCCAGCAGGGTATCAATGGGAACCATATTCCCACCTGCAAAGAACTTGGAGCACAGATCCTGCTTTATTTCAATGCTCTGTCTCCCCTAGAGACTGCTGGCAAGCCAGCCATTCCCCTCTGGAATGAACATTTGGAGCCTCTAGCCTCCATGCAGAAGCAAAGGAAGTTGGACTGGATGGCCTTTAATGGTCCCAACTCAAATGCTTCTACGATTCTATGTCTGTGATGAGCCCCACTCTTTGTTAGGGCCATGGCTTATCTCTAGGAGGAATAAGAGGGTAGTGAGGGAAAGGAGGAAACTGGAAGCACAAGTTTCACAAGGTAATGGCTCTGAAAGGACAGAAAGCCATGACCAAGCATGCCAGGATGCTGTGGCACTCTATCAAAATGTGCCCAGCACAAAGCAAATCACTGGATGGGTGGTGCAAAGGCATCTTCCTTGCCAAGACCCAAGGATGCTGCATGCAAGGACAGGATGCCTCCCAGACATGCAGGAGTGAGGCTGTCAGCAGTACCCGCAGAAGATGCCACCAAGGAGAATCACAAGCTGTCCTTCAGATGCCCTGGACTTTAACAGGATTTAAAGGGTGGGATTAATTGTAGCTACAGGCTACAATTAGGCAGGCTTGTAGTCAGAGCTATTTATCTGTGTTTTCCCTACAGTCAGTTTGGAATGAGACATCTCCAGAGGACACTTCATCCCCACAAAGATGTCTCTAAGAATGAGCTGTCCTTAAGAGTTCTCTCTGTGAAATGAAGGTCTGCTGAACCTCAGCTAAGTAAGTTCATGTCCCATTGTGGACTCTGATTGGTAAGGACAGCTTACTGCAGTCTTTCCTAAACTCAGCTTGGGGAAGAGAAAGATGATTGCTCCTTTCACAGTGCAAAACACAGTAAGGAGTAGAAATGAAGATTACCTTCAGGCTCTATCTATCTGGACTTGAAAAGAGGCGCACAGACGGAACTGAACTTGGCCAATGGTACCCTGGGCTCCATCAGAAGAGGGGTGGCTAGCAGGGACAGGGAGGTGATTGTCCCTCTCTACTCTGTCCTTGTGAGGCCCCATCTGGAGTACTGAGCCCAGGTCTGCAGCCTCCATTACAGGAAAGATGTGGAGCTGTTGGAGGGGGTCCAGAGGAGGGCCACAAAGATAATCAAGAGGAGGTCAATGCTGAAATGTTGCTCAAATGTCTCCAGTTCTGGCCCATGGGCTGGCAGCCAGGACATTAGTTTTTTTTATCCCCATGCCACCTGTTGGTGAAGCATAAAAACCTCGTTAAATCACTTCACTTCTATTCCTCTCCTGACTCACAGCTGAGTCAGGACCTCGAAGTGTCAGTGTGAGAGTGAGGACAGAAAGGTGCAAAGAGAGACATGTGCATGTGTTTAGCAGGTAGGGAAGGAGCAGGTGAGAAACATCCCCAGCACAGCCTGAGGGCACTTTTCTGACCTGAACTTTCAGGGGGTGGGAAAGGTTTGGGATTTTTTTTGCACCTTATGGTTAGGTTTAAGTTTCCCCCATCCCTAGAGAAGACTGCATATGGCCCTATTCAACCTCCTGCCCTGAAACGCTGCAAGAAAACCTTACAAATACCTTCCCTGCAGATCCTGCACCCGCACATGTGGCGGGAGCAGAATCAGGCCTGCAGCTACTTTTCAGACAACTGCAGAGTGGTGTAAAAACACAGAACGCTGTAAAAACCAATAACCTTTGAAGCACACCCCCTGAGTAATTACCCCATTCCCATCTAATGACTTAAAGATGTTATATTCCTCTCTGATTTGGCAACAACAAAGATTTTGACCTTATTAAAACCAGCCTGTCAGGAAACTACATGTCATCCTTTAAAAAAATATTAAAAAATTAAAAAAAAAAAAAAAAAGAAATAATTAATGAAATAGTTTAAAATCTCTGTGAACAATAATTCAAGATACTGTAGCTGAAGACCCATGATCTGTTGTAGAGTGTCTGGGTGGTCCTGAGGCAGGAGATGACAACACTAGCTCTTTCCTTTGCCCTTCTAAGAAATGCTTTGATGCTTCTCTAATATCCTAAGAATATCCCCCTGTGATTCTGCGCTGGGACAAGGCAATCACAGAGCCAGGATAATGCATTCCAGTTTTACCCAGGGTCTTGCTAGCAGGGGAATAGCTCAGAGTGCTTCGTTTCAGATGTCTGTACAGAACCCGTGAGCCAGGATGCGTTCACCAGAGCCTAACTAGTGATGTGGTCTCAAAAACATCCACCAACTCACCCCCACCCTCTGCACACATCTGGCTGCATACCTGATTTGTATGTGCAATTAAGGCACTCATCATCACGGCTCAGATAACCAAATACTTGTTCCTCTGGTCGTTGGACAGATAATGATTGCAGCACTTAGCCAAAGTAAGAAAGAACATCAAGGATGCATATACAGATGAGCTTAGAATTGCAAAATTCTCATCAGTGATGCCATCTGTGAAGTTTTTATGGACCCTGATCGTTATACAATATGGAAAGGGTTCAGTTGATGGCACCACAATCAAGTAGCTTTGAACCAAACTCCAAGAATGAGCTGAATATATCTCTTTTGTCTGTATTTTGTTCACACTAAAACAGCCCTACATGCAAAACAATTTGCATTTTTGGGGTGGTCAAATTCATAATCAATATTTCAATTCTTGGGTTCAACCTTTCAATTAATTAGAAACAGAATGACTCAATCTGCCCTCTCCTACACGCATTCAAGTTTGTTTGGTATTGTGTGGGCCCTGTGGCTCAAATATTTTTTGCAGATGCACAGAATTAACCATGCATGTTTAGATGTGCTTAGGGAACACATACATTCATAGAGATGTATATATTTGACCCTGTCACTTTCTTGTTAAACACTGTAAAAGATATCGACTTTCCTCTCCAGATTTTAAAATGATTTAGAATAGGCAGCACTGGGGAAACACCTAAAACATCCTGTCAAATCAAGCATTTTCTCCAAGACACACAATTATTTCAGCTAAGAAGATGCCTGTGCAACGTATTAAGGAACAGAATGAACAACAAAATATAAACTGGCTTAAATGGATGTCCAACATACTGCATTTTTCCATTTGATTTTAATTTTCTTTTTCCTTCTCCACGTTCTTTTTCCATCTCCACACAGCATTTTTTCTCTGCACTTAGTTTGTATCACATTTTTCTCTCTAACTCACTGGGCTCACTTTCCTGCTCACTGCTCGTTATTTTTCCAGTCTCTCTTACTAAGAACAATTAAGGTTTGGTCAGATCTCTGAACCTGTTATTTGGAGCAGCATTGAACGCAAGCTCATTCCACTGAACAAAAGCACTAGCTTCTTTTCCCTTCAAGCAGACTCACTCTCAAAATAATAATTAAAAAAAAAGAACTTCATAAGGCACATCTACCAGGCAGAAATGGGAAGAACATTAAACTGCTGCACTGCCCATTAGAAAAAAACATCTCCAAAAGAGAGGGGTGATGCACTGGCACAGGTTGCCCAGGGAGGTGGTGGGGTCACTGTCCCTGGAGGCGTTCAAGACCTGTGGGGATTGAGGGACGTGGTCAGTGGTATGATCTTAGAGACCTTTTCTAACCTTAATGATTCTATGTCTTAGAATCTATATATTCTAATCTATGATGCTAAGGCTGAGATCCTTCCCCCTGCTTGCAAAGCAATTACGACAATACCAGCCACGACACAAGAGCTTCCAAACACTCTGAAAGCCTGGAGATGTCACTCGTGACTCACACAAAGCCTCTTGCTTGCCTGCGGGGCTGGAAAGGTTGCACAAGCTTTCCCTGCTGGGTGTCATAACCAGGACCCTGAAGTGTCTCCGCAGAACTGAGCCAAAGAATTCCGTGAGCATGGTCTGCACCATTCCTCTCCATGGTAGTGCTATGCAAAGCATCCTTGACATCTAGCAGCTCACAAGAAATTGGCTGGGTTCCCTCTCTTTCCAGCCTAATGGGCTCAGACCCCAGGTATAATGCTTACTTTGTTCAGTTATTCAGGAGTTGTAAAGGGGAGATGTGAGTTAAATCAGAATTTGGCCTGGCATTTTCATAATTGCAGGAACCCAGCTTTTATAGCATTGAAACCATATGAATTTATCTAATTCTACCACTCCTTTGTCCCAGTGAGTTACTGGACTTGGAGCACAGCTGCCCTTTGAGGTCCCGCTGGGTTTTCAGTGTGCAGTGCTTCCTGTGCTGCTCCTTTCCTTACCCTTCTCTGGGTTAACACTGACAGCTTTACGTGTGCATTTCCACTGAATATTAATGACAGATTTCTTTTTCTTTATGGTAACCAAGTGATTTCACGGGAAGGTTTTATGTAGCTCTGCTAAGCCTGAAGCTTTACCTTGCAAATCAGCAGATGTACAGTTTTTGAGGATTTAGATAGCTGCTAGATATGAAGGTCACCCAAATGCATATGTTCAACTTAGGACTGCTGTGTTTTAGATGAAGGTTAAGAGTCTGAATGCGGAGATTGTCCCCAACCCATTCAACAGGGAAAGAACAACACTTCCTAATGGAGAATCTCTTTTTGTATGAAGAGCTGCGATTTAAGGAGTGCAGGTGCTTTACTACCCACTTCTGCATTGAAGAAATCCAACTCTCCCTGGGCATAAGCCCACTCAGCACTTCATACAGTGTCTGCAACTGCAGTCAGCCTTGCAAGTTTAACACTAACCACGCTCTTCACCCACCCCTAACAGCAGGGGAGAAGTGCTACCGTGTATTGAATTTTCTTTGCCTGTTAAACCAGACAACTTATTTCTCAGCTGAGTGACTAAGAAGAGCTTTACAGAGCTATGTTAAAGTGCATTTCAGGTTTAGAAGAATTCCATTTATGAGAGGCTATCCACTGCATTTTCCCTTCTTATCTGCTTGATACGAGTCAGAAAGACAGTTATTGTTTTTCTTTTGTGTGCAATACACAATATGCCACACGGAGTCATAGTTAAAGGCTCCAAAGAGCCGATTCTCAGAACATCTGGCCAGTGAAAGCCCTGGATATGGAAAATATAAATGTCAAGGCTCATATTTAAAAATTGGAAGGGCCATGACGACATCTGCTAACAAGCTCTCTTCCAGAGCCCATTTGTACATGGTTATGTGCAGGCAACAATAAACATGTGGATGGATCACATGCACGGTCTGCACTCCCTTTCAGTTTCCGAAGGAACACACTCCCATAACACACAAATGCTCTGTTCTCACAACACAAAAATACAAGTGTTTGCAAACCTCACAGCAAAGCTCTTGCATACCAGACCACAGTGGGATACGCTGCTGGAACAGACTAAAAATAGATGGAGAAAAAGCCTTGCATTAACACAGAAGACAGTTAAACTCATTTGGCGTTAACTCTTTCAGTGGAATAAACACTCTGCTTCTTTTTTTTTGCCTCTCTGCACAGGAGACATTTTGTACTATAGCTCCAACCCTGAAACCGAATATTTATGGTGGAATAGTTGTGGATAGGAAGCCTTAAATACAGTCTAACCCATTCGATCGTGGTAGCTTAATATTAACATTAAAACAAACTGAAAATAAACTTTCTTCTCCAGCTTTTCCCCAACTTAATGCTAACTGTAAGCACGCATCTAATGACTTAGAAATAGAAAAATGATCCAATGCATTATCATAAAGGTTTTACTAATCATTTTGTTATCATGGGTGTCTAGAGCACAGTTCAAAGGTGCAAAAGTTGAACCTACCCTTGTATAGGAAAGGTAGAGACTATGCTGGGCATGAGATCATCCAGAGCAAATGCAAGCCCCCAACACTTCTAGCACTGGTCACAGTCATAGAGACTGCCCATGAGGCTCCCAGAAGGAGGAAGAATATCAGCAGAAAGAGCACAGAGTGCTTTACAATGACCATGAATTTAGCAAAGAATAAACAGTGCCACACTGTCTTGTCCAGCAGGAAAGCAATAGACATAGAAAGAATCCTAGCTATGCCTCCTGCAGTCTGCACTACTGCCAGACGTCAAAAAGATGCTGGTTACTACCATATCAAAGAGGTCCTGCTGAAGGCTCCCAAAGCACACACTTCCATTGATATGCACTGACAGAAGTAATTTGTAGTGCTTGTAGGATTGCAGCCTCCTGTGAGATGAGCCCAGAGAGGCGGAGGTGGCATCCATGGTGCAGGGGTCTGGGGATGAAGGTGGAAATGGTGAAGGGGTCCCCTTGTACCCTTCTCTGCCAACCACATGCAGCCAGCATTAAACAGGGCAGGAAGAACGAGTACAGGAGAACGAGAAAATTCAAGCAGAGAATGGAGAACCATGGAACTGAAAAGTAAACAGGTTGTTCAAGATTAAGAGCAGTCCTGGCAGCGGGTGTGGAAACGAGACAGCATTAGCTGGGAAAGAGCAGAACAAGAGGGGATGTGCATCACTGGAAAAATGACTGTGAAGAGATTATCAAAACTCAGCAGCTGCTCATTTTTGAAACTGAATCCTAAGCACACATTTTATTTGTGCTGCATCAGGCAGACCTTAAGCGGTTTAAAAAGGCTTGCTATGGCAGGACTACGTTTAACCAAAAATACAAAGGAAACGCATATAAACATGCAATGTGGACTACCTTTACTCAGTGTATGCCAAATGAAACATAGAAAACAAGAAAGGAAGTGAAATCTCTTAATAGGTTCCATAAAACCTCTTGTATTGTGTTTTCAATCTTAATCAGCATCAAGAAGGAGCAGAAAGTGTTCTTGGATACCCAGTGCTGAAAAATACCTCACTGTTCAAAAATCTTAGATTTTATGTGCTCCAATTTTGTTACTTGCTTGCCTTGAAAAATATGGGTTTAATATTCATGATGGATTTAAGCTTCATGAAAATAAAATACCTAACACATTGCCAATAAAGAGTTTAGTTTCATGAAAGAATGAAATCTATATTCCAGTTGTCTACTTTCATCTGTTTTCATCTATTTTTAGTGTTCTTTATCTCTAATGAATTGATTTTCATGTATTTATAGCTTTCATTAATTTCATAGGTTATACATACAGCTTCACACTCATCATAGCGGTGGTGCGATATATAAGAGTGAAAATAATAAACATGCAAAGCTCTTGCTTGTATTTTTTGAAGTTTGCCAGTCTCTGTGTTTCATCACACTGGATCTGCATATTACAGAGAACATCAGCAACATTCAACTATGTAAAATCAACAGAACAAAGTAAAGCATACATTTGTGTTTCTGTGTGCAACAGGTGAAATTATGCCTGCACATCTCTCCAGCCCCATCTGCAGAGTAGCAAATTTGTTCTTTGACTTTACAAGGGGAAAGAAGTTATCACTCATGGCCAGTTGACAGGGAGGGTCTATTAGCATGGAAATACCAGAGTTGTGGACACAAATTTCAAGATTTCCCATCCATTATTGCAATGCACAAGAGAATTCTGCGCTGAGCACAGGTTTCACAGCCTTAATTAATATGTTGTGTGCACTCTGGCTAACGTGATAATCCAAGAAGCCTCAACAAAAACTGTCTAGGGACAGAGGATATGTCATCACCATATCATATGTTATAGTCAAGAGATTTGTTTCTTATTTATACTGTGCTGAGTTATACTGTGGCAATATTTTACTTCCACGGGAGGGCTTGAGCACTTAGGGCTGGTGAGAGGTGCCAACATCGGTGCTTGTTGAAAGGAGGCATCAAGCCATCTGCTCATCTTAGAGGGGGATCAAGTGGAAACAGCGACACACTAAGGAGGGGAAAGTACAGTACACCTCATGCTTTGCTCTTTGCTCAGGAGGAGCTGAGGACCCACTTTTTCACAGAAGCATGATTGCTTCTTATGATACACTGGCACAGGCTGCCCAGAGAGGTGGTAGAGTCGCCGTCCCTGGAGATGTTCAAGAAAAGGGAAGAAGTTGCATGGTGAAGAGCAGTCACAGGCATGGCTGGACTAGATGATCTTATTAGACTTTCCAACCTTAATGATACTATGATTCTATGATTGATCCTGACTGGAGAGGGAAGGACTAACTCACTCTGTTTCAGTGGCCAAAGCATCTTCCTTGGCCCCTAGATAGATATCCAACAGAGTTCACTGAAAACTGGCCAAGCTAAGAGCAGATTTTAGGCCAGCCCAAGATACAAAGGTGCCACCTGCAGAGGAACTAGGATGGAGAATTGTTCGGGAGGTATTCCGTGACCACTCAGCTGACAAACTATCCCTGCTGCCAAGCCATGAGATTTTCCTGGTATTTCTGCACCATGTTCTGGAGACTGGAGGCAGTAACTGATAGGGACTGTGATCACGAAAGTTTCCTGAGGAGGAAATCCTGCCAGGAGAACAGCAAAGGAAATGGCAGGCAGAAGTGTTGGAGGAAAGCCAACGGGCCACACAACGCAGTCAGGCCCCAAACAGCAATGAGCTGTGACAAGGGAAGGAAGGTGCGACTTCAACACGCCTATGCTCCCACTGTTCCTGGCTGCTGGAAGGGTCCCTGTGGGAGGCAGGTACACTGTAACGAGTTAGAAAGCCCCCAAAGCTACTTCCTCATCTTTGGCCTTTGGACAAGGTTAGGCTGAACACAGGGCATGTGCAGTGGTGACAACCACTGCTGGCTGCGTGGAGGCTGGAGGAGGCAGCAATCCCCTGCAGTAGGCATGCAGCCCCCAGCAGTATCCTTCCCAGAGAGGCAGAGAGGGTAATTTAAACAAACAAGGCCCCAGTGATGGAAATTTCAATCTCAAAGTTACCATGTGAGGGGAAATCATCTGACCACAATTTACCTGTTAGACTTCAAAAGTGTCTAGGTCTCCTCTAAAGAAAAGCAGCCTTTTCTTTAATGAAGCTAAGTACTGTATTTCAGCACTGCGTGTTGTGAAAAGGAAGCAATTTGGATTCATTTACTGAAATTTACCCTTCAGATGCAGTTAAGTGAAATTAAAAGTTTGTCTGAGTTGACAGAGTTCTGTTTTCCATCACTGTATTGTCTTAAAAGAAAGGATAACAGCCTAAGTGCTTAAATTCCATCCAAACTGATAAGGTTCACTCTATACAGGCACACTTACTGCAGTTTATTACACACTGTATCCCCTTCATCCATCACTGGTATAATTTTTTTTTTTCCCCTCTAAAATAACCATTGCTTCTAAAAGAAATTGGTATTTGTGATGTCACTGCATTCATCTGGGGTTGAATAGTCAGCACCAGGCTATCAGCAAAATGCCTTTTCCAATTACAAGGGAAATTAATTTCATTTCCCATTAATGGTAGGTTTTGCAGAGCTAAGCTTAGATCTAGGACAAGAATCTCTTCTTTCTCATCACAATTTTTTTCCTTTAATTTCTTTTCTGTGCAAGTGAAGCATCTGTGTCTCCTCAGTGTCCAAATGCTAGCTTTGCCCAGATCTCTGCCTTAGCAATAGGAATGGATGATCAGCCCATGATGTCCTCTCTTTCTGCTCACAACTGTATTCCTCTTCCATATCCTCCAGCTGCCATTGCTCCTTCTAAGCCTCACACCTCCCAAACACTCTCCCAGCTACTAACTCGGCTCCCTTTTACCCAGGAGCCTTCCTTCCTCCTGCCCTGCTGTAACACTCCCCCTCCTCTTGGGAGAGTTCTCCACTTGTTTGGGCTGCTGGTTTGTAACCTTAAGCTTTTTGCCTGCCCTAGAACAAAGGTGCAATGCTAATTTGGCCTTCGCTCACTACTTTGAAACTTCACAGGCATTTCTCTGTTCTTTCAATTCACTTAGCAGCTCATCATGAATATGCACTGAATGATCTGTAATTAATTATATATATTACAGGGGGAAACTGAGCTAACACAGTGTCAACAGGAACAATGACATACACTGCGTGCCAGACTGCAGCCTTCCACTGCAAGGGCTTCGCCTCCCCTTCCTGCTGCCCCAATTTGCTTTTGGCTATGAAAGCTAGCTAGGGTCTTAATATTGTCTGCCTTCAAATTCCTCCCAAAGGCAGGCTTCAGTCTGTAAAATCAAGTCATTAAAATAAAAAAAAAAAATTAAAAAAAAGTCCTGCTACTTGAAATCTCCATTTCATTTTGATTCTTAACAATTTCAAACGTGAATTGTAGCCAGGCAGAATGTTTTCATCTTGTTTAGATTCAGAGGGAAGGAGGCAGATGGGAGAGGAAACCACAGATTTCATCAATTTTTTTTACTTTTTTATTAGCCTTCACTGAATTGTTCAGTGTAGCCAATTACCCAGGAGATCAGCAAATCTTAGCTCTGTCAGAGAGGAGGAGAAGACAGAGCAGAAGCTTTCTCATCCTCCACAGCAGTACTAGCCTTCAAACACATAAATCTAAACACTGTCCACTCAGGTCTGCCAACTCACATGTCTCAGCTGCTACAATAGAACAAAAAGGAAAGGACAATCTCCAAGGTATAACTGAAAGTAAATACTAATAATGATGTGTGACATTAAATGATGACTCATTTTTCATGAGGCCATTTCAGATTGTAGCTATAACCTCAGATCAGACCAGAAAGACTGTGTAAGATGAGGTCTTAGTGGAACCATTAATTATGGATTTCCTGGCTTTTATAGGCTGGAGTCAGAACTTTGATGTTTCTTTAAACTTGTTCTCCTGTGTTCATTTCCTTTGTTTCTGTGCTGGTAGCTTAAAAAAACACCTTAAGATTTCCATGGGACTGTATGAGATAGCCGAGAAATCCATAGTCCATAAAAGTCCTGCAATTCATGGCTCATCAAATCCTCTAATCCATGGTCAATAAAGCTTTGGAAAAGAGCTGTATGAAGCACAGTCATTTCACAGTTCAATGAGGTACATACAAAAATCAGTAATCTGGTTCAAAGTCACCTGGATTTGTCATCCACCTGTATATTTCTCTCAGACTTTTCAGGTTGAAAGATGACTCAAACAGATGAATTCTGGAGACTTTTCATGGAAACAATGAATTTTACACAGCTTTCACTCTCCCCAGAAGTAACAATGACCTAAATCTCCCTACTGTGTCTCAAAATTAAGTTTCAGGTGAGTTAGGAAACTCAAATGGGAAGAAGAACCATGTGGAAAGCCATAATACTACATGAATAGAGCTCAGTCCACATAGAGTGGCTTTGTATACAGAAGCAATGGTGCTCCAATTTAAGTCAGGTCAGAGTATGAGCTTCCAGTAATACCAGCTATCCTCCCGAAATGAGCGCTAACAGTCACACCCTTCAGTGCTGATGAACTTTACTGTGGTAACACGATGCAAGTCCACGTGCTTCTCTGATGCACAAGTAACAGTTATTTGCCCATATTAGTCACCCTAGCTGTTTCTTCCCAAGAACAATCATGCTACAAAGTCTAGGGACAGGCACAAATTTATGCTCTTTTCTTGCCAATCAGAAAGGAACCAATTAGAAAGAACACACTGTTTACTGCCTTGTGCGAGGTCCAGCTTGCAATTAAAACTGATGAAACCCAACTGCCAAAAGCACAACATGCAGCAGCCAGTTTATGAAAGTTGAGATCCCATCCAGTTTATGGAGAAACCAGAGCTGGTTGTGAGTATCTAATTTAGCTGAACAGTTTTGTAGTTTTTGTTTTGTTTTGTTTCCAGGAAAACAGCAGAAGTTACTCCAGAAGTACAGAAGAGCTAAAGCCATCTGAAAGCACTAAAGCAAACTTCCCTTCGTCCAGCCCTTCCTTGCTTCTAGGGCTGTAATCTCCCACTAACATCTCCCCGGGATCTTTCAGCAAGCAGGCGACACACAGTGTCTGGTTCATCACCAGCTTGGTGGGAGCGGAAACTTGTGTTTCCTCATCCCAATCTCCATCCCTCTGAAATAGAAGTAAAAGGATAAAAGGTTTTGATTCAGATGAAATCTCTCACCAGCGCAGAGTGAATAATTTAACTCTAGCCTGGAGAGCTACCCTTTGAAAGACTTTTCCTAGGAATATTTCATACTGAAATAAAAACAACAGAAGGAACACAAGTCTGCCAAAGCTATGCAAGCACCGCCGCTTTAAGTCCCTAGCTGCACATTTCCATAGCAGTATCAGGCCCAATATCCAATATCCTTTCTGTATAGATAAGACGAGGGCAGAAGGAATGCGGCTAACTGCCAAGCGCTTATAAGACTTTACTGTTTAAGGACTTCACTTCTATTACACATACAGTGAGCTGGATCAGACACCCATGTGAAATGCTGAGATACCAACATTTGGCATCCCCCAGGTGGAAGACGAACAGAGAAGCTCCTTGTCTTTGGGGCAAGCAAATATGTAGGACCAAATGCTTTTTTACCTCATGCTAAAACATCTTCCACAGAGATTATCCAACACTGAACACACTTGGAGAACAAAACAAATAAATTTGGATACAATCCTCCTTACTAAGGCCGGCATTAACATCAGAATAACCTTACCACAGTAAGCTTATTATACTCTGCTGTAATAACAATGCTTACATCATTCATCCTAAGAAAAGAATACAATAAAATACAACAAAAAGCAAGGCAACTGCTCTTTTAAAAAGAATGAACAAAAATAAAAAAAAATACAGAACAAATATATAGAGAGCTTTTTTCATCAGTAAAAGGAGAAGCTTGTGAGAAACTCTGAGTTGTTTGGATTGCAAGGCATTTAGATGTTATGAAAATGGGAACGACTTTGCCTGTGCCTCAGTTTCCCAGGTGTAGTAACATACAGCAATGAATATTTCTGAAGGGTGTACTGTGATTTTTTGATGCGACATGCCCTAATCTGATTCTAACAAGCCATAAATAGATAAGTTGCTAGATAGACAGATAGATACATGCACACCCAGTGTGGTTAGACTCAGGATGCTTCACTTTGTTGTTGCCAAGGCAATTGGAGGTGTTAAAACTTTCAGAATCAAAATACAGAAGATTGAAAGTTAGATATGTCAAAATCTTAAAGCTCCCACTAAGAATCTGAAAGGTCGGAAGATGGCTCAGTCTTTGGGCTGAAAACTGATAGTAAAGATTGGAAAATTATTATTGGATAAGAAGGAGAAACAATATTTTTCCTTGACATTGTTTTCCTGTGTTTTTTTTTTTTTTTTTTACTCTATTTTCTGTATATTTTAAGTATTCTAACCATCAGCTTTCGCTCTCGACTTTTAGATCATATGTTCCTATTAGCCTTCCTTTGAGTTCCTCCTTATGTTCCAAAAGAAACCCACCTTACTCCTCATCTCTCCCATTTAGCTTTTCTCCAGCCTTTTGTATGGTCTAATCAACAAAGCTGGAATCTGTAAAGGGCAGCAGGAAGAGGACAAGAATCATAAAAGTTATGACTCACCTGTCTTCTATCCGAACCCAGAGGTCATTGAACTGCCTCTGGCGATGGTGTTTGTGCTGTTTCTTGTGCCATTTCTTCTGCCTGCCAAACTCTTCCAGCTGGCTGATGCTGTCAGGTAACAAGAGATGAGGAGACAGGCTGTCTTCTTCATCCATCTGTAGGGGCTTCAGGGAAGGAGATGTCAGCGGGACCTGTTCAGAAAGCTGGAGAGCAGGCAGGGCTGTTGCTGAGGACCCTTGTAAGGTGGGACTCGTCTTGGTCATTCTTGAACTGCAAAACACATTTGATAAGTAAGTTGAGAGATAATGCTAAGAAAAGGTAAAAACAAAGGACTACACTACTTGTTGAGTGCTGCTAGCTGCTAGGAAGGTGTACGAAGAGAGAGGCTTTTGCTCTGGAGCAGTGACAAGGCACAGCAGTGGTGTTTCCTAGAAAACTATTAAGTAAACACTAAACAGCAAAACTCTGAGGAAAACTATTTTTAACTTATATTATATTTAATTTATATTTGACTTGTTAACTAACGAATACCTTAAAAGATGCAAAAAACTCCTAATAAGATAACACTAGTTCCCCCTTCCCCCCTTTTTTTTCCAACTTTGGGCATCATTTGTTGGAAACGAATCATTGTTTTGACTGCAACAGTAATTACACTCATTCATCCAAATTAGGGCTAGTGACAGGGATGCCCAGACTGATGACAGCAGCATAGTCTAATAGCAAGGCTGCTGGTATAGGGTTTATGAGACCCAAACTCTAGCAGTTCCTGTGTATTGGAGAAGTGAAGCAAAAAAAAAGAGGTAAATGGCCTCTCTAGGACCACCATGAAGTTATACTGCCAGAGCTCCTAACTACTGTTTGAAATACTACCATCTCTTGCATCGGACTCGAACTCTGCAGCAAAAGGCCTTCTATTGACTTGATCTTCTAGAATTTCACTAATTTTAGGAAAAAAGTCAATATAAACTCTCTTCTTTGATATGCAGCCATGTCAGCTTGCATTTGTGAGCTAAGATATCCAAGACAAAAATCTAATAAAGTAGTACTGACACAAAGTGATTTTTTTTTCTAACTTCAGTAGAAGTTTCTGTTTGGTCTTAATTGCAAGAGATGAACTTTTTCTGTCTCTGGGATGGCCTAATGAGTTGTAGGTAGAGAAAATGGAAGAGAAATAATAGGCAATATGAAGTTGTGGTCTGCAAAACTATTTCTATTACATGGATGCTTGACTTTTATGACAGAAACAATTAAAGCCACGTGAAAAGTTTTGCCTCCTGAATGAAACCAGTAAGATATTTTAATGAAAAAGTAATAAGAAATTCTAAACTTCATTGGTGACAATGTACAAAATGAACTGCAAGTGAAACCACATGTTTAATTTAAGGAACATTTAGTTCCAAAAAAAGTCACATCTACTACTAATGGCAGCCTTTATTTTTTCTTTCATACTTTTGAAGCCCATTACAACAGCACTCAGAATCATCATCTACTGCATCACGTTTTACCTACAGCTCCTTCCAACAGCTACTGAGCATTAAGTGCTACTGGGAGTGAGACTCACTGGCAAACACTGCAGTAATTTTGTCACTTGTAGCCAACAGTAATGACATTTTTCAGAGATCACATGACAGATGCAGAAAAGAAAGACATTTGTTGAAATTAATTCTAAAATTCTCCAGTGGAAATTCTTTTCATTAATAAAAGACAAGAAAATCCCTGTTCTGTGTTCTCTCCCTCCCCCCCCCTTTTTTTTTTCTTTCCCTCTCCAAGCATTTAGACTCTTCTTGAATCGGTTTCAAACTCATTCATACTCATCCCATGCTCTATTTTACATTACAGAAAGATCTACTGGTACTGGCTATTTTTTCCTAGTAAGACTTTCTTCCATGATTTATGTTGAGCATGAGGTTTGCAGCAATTTTCTTTGAGAGATCTTGGAACTCTCCGAAGTTTTCACAACTTCTTTGACTGATAAACACAGATCACAATCACTCCACCCATGGCTGAAGCAATGTCATCTGCAGAGCCATGTAGAAGGAAAGGCTCTCACAAATTTGCAATAGATAGATCCTTCAGGTCACAGTAGACGTAAAGGTTATGGCATGCAGAAACATGTTGAGAAGGCAACAGCATGGAGCAAATGCAAGAAACCAAAGTTGACAAGCAGTGTGAACATCATGGCTGAAACTGATCTACCGCCAACATTTCTGTTTCCATTGGCTTTGTTGTTCTCAACAAAACTCTACCTCACGTTCTGATCAGTCAGCAGTGATATCCCATCTGCAATTCCCTGAGATGCTGACGGCAGGAGCAGCCACCACATCAGACCACATCTGCCAGTAAAACCCTGGGGCCACCACTCTGTTCCTTGAATGTTTTTAGAGACATCTGAACACATACTTTCCTCCACTTAACACCTACTATTCTGTTACACATGTTTATCTTGCTCTGAACTCCTAGTAAACTGGAATCGGTGGAGAGGTGTTTTTATGGGTTGAGATTTTAGAAACCACTTAAGAGGACTGGCAGCTCACTTCTTATTAAAATTAATGACTTTGGGCATCAAAATCCCAGTGGTGGCTTTGAAAGCTTCTGGCTTAATTGTTTCCACTACCATCACATGAGCCACAGGTTGTAAACTCAATATTCCAGAACATTCTTTGGGAAGAGAATAAATAAACACTGAAGAAATGTTAAAATGTTGTAACCCAAAGAGGGTTATAAACTAACCACTTGTTCTTTAGAGTTGACACATAGGAAATAGATCCGTTGTGGCAACTCTGCATTACATTTGGTCAATAATTGTTCCATTATTCCTGTACTACTACTGATTACCTCAAGACCTAAGAAAGACCGTTGAAGATTGTATGTTGACGCATGCTCACTTCTATGTTTTAAACTATCCTGAAGCTCTAGAATACTGGGCATGAGAGGAGTGAAATATCCCTGGTATAAACACTTGTAGACTCAACATCTCTTCCTAACAAATGAAAATATAATCACACAGTATAGGAAAAATTAAAAAGGTCTAAAAAACATATAGTAACAACAACTGAAAGCCAGTTATCAACTTATGGACTATAAAGAATGATTTTTTAAAATTGACTTCTTGATAACATCTAGAGACATGGTTTTCCCCGATCTGATTATCATCCTACAGACATTTAACCAGAAATAAAACTTTCAATCCATCTGAATATGCATATTTAATACAAATATATTGTATGAGTATTTAAAGATATTGTAACTCAAAGCAAGGTAGGCTTCCTATAAGATGATAATCTTCCCACTGTTGTAATTAGAATGTGTTTACATTCTGGATATTTTCCCCTAAAAAATGACCACACCTTTCTCCCTCTCCCTTGGTTATTTGCAATAGTATATTTGAGCCATCAATCTCTTCACTGCATAAAGCTTTACCATTAGATTCACCAATTACTTCATGGACTATTTCATGCTTTCTCAACACACTGTTAGCACAGCTGCACTGCATGAAACCATGGGGATGTAATATACTTTTTTTCACTCCTTCACTACTGCTGAGACAGCTTTCCAAGATACAGAGTTATTTTTAAATCTAGAGAAAAGCAAGACTAGTTTTCACTTCCTGAGGCCGCAGTGCCTTTTCTCAAACAACTGTAAGAAAGTACCACCCAAATACCCTGGTCCACACAAAGACCTCAGAGATTTTTCATGAATAAGTCGATACAACTCCAGGCTGAGAGGTTCCACCCATTTTTAAGTGTATAATTCCCACATGGGATCATCTTTGAGAAACTCAAAGTATTTCAGACCCTTTCTTCAGGGGCATTTTTCAGGGCTTCTCTCATATCTGACCTTAATTTCTTCCTCTGTGAAATACAATCTGTAAAATCACAAAGTCCAAATAAGAAAATCAGGATGCCTCAGCAAGTAACTTAGGTTTCTTTATCCTAAGATACAGAACAGTGAAAACAGGGAAGCATTTATTCTTATTCATTCTTGAAAGTGCTTAATCCACAGACAAAGATCCCTGTGGTTTTGTTTCTCTTCTGGTGGATTTGCCATCCTTTTCTAATTCTTTTCAAGAATTAAAAGAACAAAACAAAACATGCAAGTAGTTTAGGCCGAGCTGTACGCTCCATTAGACTGCCTCAGCATTCCTCTGTCTTGCGGTTTCTAGTGCCTTTGTGTTGGCATTGATAATAGAAATTTGTCTCATCATCAGGATTTGCTAGGCTTACAGAAGGGATCTGGTCAAGAAAACAAAATTAACATCATAAAGTTCTGTACTAGCTTATTTCCCAAGGCTTATATTTGCTAAGGTCCCACTTTCACCCAACCCCAAGCCACCTGGGAGTCCAGACATGCCCTTCTCCCTGCCCAAGACAAAGCACTGCTCCTGCCCTCCCAATAGCCTTCCAGTTTCTACAGCTCAGAGGCTTGTGACCATCTCCAGACTTGAATGCCTCTTCAGTAGGGTGAATTGGAGCTCCCACTCTAACATCACACCTTGTCTTCAACGATGGGGATATCTGCAATGCTCAATTCATTAGTGTCTCAGGAGCATCAGGTAGAGCTGCCAACACACCTCTGCTCACTGACCTCATTAGGGTACTACTAGTAACATTTAGGGTGAGCTCTACTGTATTGGCACTCAACATCAAACCTCCCATGGTCTTCAGCAGGGCCAGGAATTTGCCCTTGCTGTAGATGATGAGAAGGATCTGCACAGAAACATCCTCTTACAGCCAACTGACTTCCACTGCTGCTCAGTAACAACAGGGAACCTGTTCCATGAGATAAAGCTTCTTAAGCGCTTTGCTGCTCATACACGTTTTCCACACAACTAAATCAGAGTACTTGTCAAATCCCTGCCTGCTCATTCACCTGAGGAAAAAGCTCTGATTGGCTTAATTATAATAAGGTTATTTTATGTAGCATGCTCTTAGGCTTGTTTACTACAGCTAAAGCACTGCCGTTTCTTAACAGAATTTGGAAACAAAGTTATTTTCATTTTTGCACCATTCTACTACAACTCACCATCAGTTAAATTAGGTTAAGTAATTAAATTAGATTACAGTCCACCAAAAACTTGGATGGTACCTCCGGACTCAAAAGCCACATCAGAGCGTATGTCTGGGAAGAACCGCTGCTTTTCAAGGACTGTGACCTTAGTTTGAGAGGGAATTTAGTTCTCTGTACAAACATATAAATGCAAATCCTCAACTCTGTGCATAAACAAAGTGAAAAGCTTGTGAGGTCAAGATATTCCCATGGATTTTAATGTTTTCTTTCCTAGTTTGAGGAACTATAAAATGAAAGATCCGTGTAGAAGTTTTGCTATTCCATTTCATTAAAAGTGGAGCTGAACTGGGCCGTAGAAGAAATGCAAACTTTTTTGCAATTCCAGTGTTTGAATTTGCAGAAAAAATAAGAGCTCTGAAACGTCTCTGACATGTCATTCCCACATTTTCAAATGGTCTTTCATTTCACAAAAGTCAAAATGTTTAATTTCAGCACTTTCTGAAAAAAGCTTTTGATTATTTTTCTGAGTCTTCTGTTTTCAAAGACTTAAATACTACAAAGTGGCCTTTTTTGTTTAAAAATTGATCTCAATTATAAAGAAAAATCCAACTAATAAATAAAAATGACAAAACCAACACAACCCAACCACTGGCTTCAAAGATGTCCTCAAAATATTCCTTTTGAGTTTGCTCTTATTTCCCTCTTCTTGACTTCATGGTTCAGTTCTTGAACTAAATAATCCTTTGTTCATACTTCTTTAGTGTATAAGCAGCACACTCCAGCCTCAAAAGATGGGCTGTGACCACAGAAGAATGGGCTGACTCTCTAGTTTTGCTTCCATCTTCCACAGTAATAAATATCCTTCTCTGCTCTTGAAGCATACAAAAGAGATCAAAGCCTCATCTTGAACTTTATACTCCAAATCTTCACTGTCCTGATATCACCATACCTGTTTAGAGTTAAGCTATTTATACCTAGATAGTATGGCCTATACAACATATTCACAATACTGCAGCCTTTGGTGCCTCACTACTTCATAGAAGCTCTGCTTACAGCTCCTCGGGTAGAATACCTATCCCTCAAGACAGTCCATCTCCTACTCAAGCATCCCAGCTCAACATGGGATCATGTGAGTTTGCGGCTGTCCTGGGTCATCTGGTTTGTTCTAAAGTCTTCACAGAGGACAAAACGAGCCAGGCATTCAAATTACGACGTCTGCATGCCTATGTACCACTACAAGGTCTGTCACTTCATATTAACTGAAATTTTCAATCTTCTAATGAATTTTTGCATGCTGAATTTGCCAAGAATTTTCAATATTTCTGCTTCTTCTCCCTGATTTTGGGCAGAAGCAAATGCTGGAGCATTATCTCTGAAGGGGAAATCCTGACTTCCACCCAAATTCATTAATAATACATAAGTTTTCTGATGAATCTAAAGTGACACAACTATCCAACAAAAGAACATTTTAGGCTCACATTTTTATAAACCTGGAGTATTTTCAAGCTTTATTCCACGCTTTTTTTTTTCTTCTGAAAACTATTATTAACAAAAGCAAATATATTACTCTTTCTTTTTAACCTAACTTTTTAATAAGCACACATGTATTACTTTAATAAAGAAGAATGGCGGACTTATAACTGGGCAATGTAATCTCTGCTTCCTCTTTATAAAAATTTCAGAGCTTTCAATGTTAGCTTGAGGTGATGTCATAAAAATTATACACAGTAGATTTTTCAGGTGCTGGAAATTAACTTCCATCATTCAAAACGTTTTGCAAAGCATAAAATTCATATCCAGTTCAGCTCAATATGCAACAGTGAGTTTCTTAAAGTGTAATTGTGATTTTTGCAAAGTTTTGTTTTGGACTGTGATTTTGGGCCAGTTCTCATTCTAGAGCATTTTAGTTTGGGGAGTGTCTGAGAAACTAGATAGTGGTGATCAAATGCCACTAACTCATCTCAGCCGTTATGAACTCAGACTCCAGAGACGAAAAAACAAGACAAGGGCTAAGAAAACACCCTTCTTTCTGCTCCGCCTGCCATAACCAAACTAGAAATATTCTCCAAAACTCATCTCCCTTCTACCTCTATTTTAAGTTAATGGAGCTCCTGATGTCTATGGCTGTCTGCTCCTCTCCAGTCAAGGTCAACTTTTGGGACACTGAGCTCCATAGCCATGGATGAAGGCAGGTTTGCTAACTCAGCTGAAAAAATATTATTCCCAAACCAAACCATTGCTTAAGCATAAAAAAAAAGAGAATGAATTTGTTCAATCCCAACAGTTATCATCCAGACAGGTTTTGAGATTTAGAAGACTGACAAACAAACAAAAAGAAACACCTCACAACTGGCTGCTAAATTTTACTGATTCCTCAACAGAATTACTACTAATATTTAATGATCGTCTGTGTCTTGCTTGCTTGCTATCCAAACTGAATTCTGCTCCCAGATTTTGTCCTTTGGGAACAGCTTTCCTTACTCTGCTTGATCCTCTGGACAGAAAAACATCTGCAGGAATACATATTTCTCATCACATCTTAAAAATATACTCTCTGCAGAGACATCAGCTGAGCAAGGCACTAAATGTCTAGCTTGGTGCATTTTCACAGACTTTAGACTTAAAATAGGGGCAGACTATTCATTGCATGCCTGGTGCTGTTTCCTTCACTTCCTTCCCCCGATGGTCATGAAGCTGGGCTCTAACAGAGATGAGATAGAAATAACGTGTGGATCGCAGATCTGTACAAGCATGGCAACTTGTCTTCATTAAGTATCCTGTTCAGTCTAAGCTCTTACATTTGCAAGATGATAGATAACATAAGGCATATAAGCAGCTGCTACCTCCAGAAGAGAGACACAGGCCACTTAGACTGAGCAGTAGGCAGAAGTGTGGAACCAAACAGCCCTAAGAAGATCATGCCTATAAGAGATGCGACATCTCAGTTACGCTGAGTCCACTTTTCCTCTCTATAGCTGATGTTGTAATGTATCTGATCTGCTTAGGCATTAATGGCTGCTGAGCTATAAAAAGGAACACAGAGCCAGCGTGCCTTTCTCCAAAAAACTGTTATAGCCCATCTGTGCCATTTTTATCACAAAGCTTGAGTGCTTCCAAGAAAAGAACAACTAAACTGTTATCATAAATCCTATTAAGACACTTCAGCCTGTCTGTGGGCGTTTGTCCTGCACAGTTATGTACAGAGCCCTTGAAACACAATGAAGGCAGGAGAACTCTTCCTCCAAAATCCACTTGCTTTAATGTCTAATGAAGTTTTATCAAATCTGATGTTAAATGACTTCACATAAGGTCTCTCTATATATTAGCCTGGTTTCACTTGATTTCTCACTCTACATTAACTCATGCTGATGAAACTGCTTGCATCAAATACTTATTTCTGCCTGATAAATCCATCGTTCATTAAAACTCTTTGTTAATGAAGCATCTATCTTGCTGTTGAAGCCTTCTGGAAGAAAATGAGATACTTTATTCACTTTTTCTGTTGTTACTGTTAAATGAAATCTAGGAGACTAAATCTTAAAATACAGTTTGAATAACTAGGAAGTATCTGAGGCCACAAGAAAGATTGATTTTTAATGTGTTTAGACAAAGCACACCAGCTAGTTACAATCATGATGGCTTTGCTCCTCTTAGAACAAGAAAACTGTTCATCTCCATCATCTCTCTCCAATACCAGTTCTGGTGTGAGAGGCTCCTGCCCACCACACTGTAGGTGCTCACACTTAAGCATCCTCAGGGGCTCTTCCAGATTTAATTTGTCAATTAAAAAAAACCCAAAGAAATTAGACTGGGCATTGGCAGGAACCAGAACCTTCAATTCTCAAAAGGTTTGGTAATCTAAAGTTACTACATTTAAAAAAAAAAACCAACCTTATTCAAGTGAACCATCTTATCTGTCCATGGAGACTGCCCCTTCCTTCACACCTTATGGGATCAGCTCATCTCTGGCACACGGAACACACACTTCATTTTCAAAGTATCTGGAGGCAGAAGGGCTCAGTTTCAGCTTTTGCTTCTGCCTTCCTACCCTGCACTGAGTGTTATTATTTGCTAGTTCTCCTGTAAAGGACTTCATTTTTTCCCTAACTATTTCATAGGTAGGACTTCTATATCTCAGACCACCTTCCCCTATAAGTGCTGAATTTGCAGCACAGGCTGGGGGTGGACCCTTCACCAGAATGGCCCCATAGGAAATCCGAGGCCCCCGACAGGTCCAGGCACAGCTCACCAAATCGCAGCAGGGCAGGGATTGCCCAGCAGTTTGGGGGTTAGCCGTTTAAATAACGCTAAGCAGCCATGCTGTCACAGTTTCCCTCTGGGAACTAGAAATCTCTTTGTGCCCCAGGATTCCGCCCAACCATGGGAATAAACTCCCCACCTCACATTAAGATAGTGAGAAGAAATTCAGCTGGGTTTAAGAGAACCTGTGCTACCAGGGGATGTGTGGGCCAGGCTGCAAAACTGCTTCTCTGTGTTGTTGAAATATTACCCACATACAACGTTTTAATTAAAACCGCAGAATGATTCATCTGACTCATCTCTCTGCAATGAGAACAAAGCCTTGGGGCTGCCCCACTGGGATCTCTGAGACAGAGAAGTTATGTTGAATTGAAGCATGGGCTCCTCCGGCAACGCTCTTTTAAAATGAGCTTCCTACCCAAAAGATAATACCACACACACAAGTCTGCCTGCCCCTCTATCTTCTCCCTTCTTCAGTAAGGATCTGACAGCCAGTTGTAACAGAAATATCCCAAGCAGCACAGGTATTACAATAGATTATGTCCTTATCTGTATGAAAATATGCAGGAAGGAGAAAGACCTTCTGAGGAAAGGTATGAGCTCAGCCCTTTCTTAGATACAGGAATCCGAAGATTAGAAAACTCACAGGACCCCTAAATTTCATACTGACCAGGAGTTTCTTGAAAGGGAAGGGGAAGCAAAGGGAGAGGGATGTGTGACAGGGCACCTCAGTGCTGAAAGAAGAAAATGAATAGAACAGAACAGTTGGAAGGGACCTTCAAAGATCACCAAGTCCAACTGCCCGAACACTTTAACCAAACGTTAAAGCACAGAATTAATGGCATTATCCAAATGCCTTTTGAACACTGACAGGCATGAGGCACCAACCCCCTTGTTAGGAAGCCTGTTAATAGTGTTTGACCACAGTAGTAGTACAGAAATTTTTCCTAATGTCCAGTCTGAACCTCCTCTGATGTAGCTTTGTACTGCTTCCTATCATTGGTCAGAGAGAAGCAACCAGCATGTCCCTCCATTCCCCTTCTCTGAAAGTTGTAGAGAGCAGTAATGTAGCCTCACAGCCCTCTTTTCTCCAGACTAGACAAACCTCAAGGCTCTCTTCTCACAGGACACATCTTCCAGCCTTTAATGAAAAAAACAAAATGTCTCTTGTTCCATGACTTCATCTAAGAGTTTTGATTGCCTGTGCATATCATTTGCCTTCTTCCACTGATTTGAGTGGAAATTGCAGACAATTCAGCAATGATTATTATAATATAAATATTTAAATACATAGAAACTGACGTAAATTCATATCTTCATTAGTAAAACAAACAAACACAATAACCTGCTAATTCTGCTTTGCTTCATATCCTTTCTGCATGAGGAGGATGTTTCCAAAGTTGCCTCAGGGATTCAAAACCTCTACGCCTGCTAAATGTCAATAGAAGTTGCACTTCCCATTTCATTTGTGGCCCAAACCCGTAATCTACATGTATGTTTGATACACACGCAAAACACTCATTTAACATAAGCAAGAAATCACATGCCTCTGGGGGCAGAAAGCTGACTGCCTCGTCAGAAATGCAAAGCAAGGTTTGCTTTGACAAAGTGGTTGCAAAAAAACCAGTCTGTGGATCTACTGCATCCACTGACTGTTAGTTAATGAGTGGAACGACCACAGCTCCTAGAAAAACTGGGTGCCACTACTGAGGGAAAAGACACGCGGCAAAACTCTGTGCATGCCCAAAGTTGGGGCAGATTAAGGTACACTTAAGCCCTTCAGCCAGCAGTGCTTGCTTTCCCCTTCAGAAATCATGAGGAGACTACCACAAAAATATTCAAGATCCACATGAACTTTGTTTAGCTACTGCGCACTGGGGTTTACATTTCGGGGTATATAGAGCACAGAGACACAAGGATAGGGGCACATAACATGATTAAGCTCTTGAAGATCACCCAGTCTCACTCCATAAGTCGGCCTTTGCTTAACGATGCTAGCATTTATACAAACCATAGCATTTAGCAAAGCTCCAAGCCAGCAGAAACCATCGCAGAGGCTGAACGGCAGCCCAGCGCAGTCCCTTGTGATAGAGCTCTGGACAGGCTGTATCATTTTTCCTCAATGGAAGGGGGAAGTGTTTATCTGGGAAGCATTTCATATCAATGACTCTAGGCAACTGTTTTGCTTTCCACAAATAGGCTGGTATGCAACTTCCAAGCACTCCCCATGGAAAACTTTGGAATATCAGCCATGTCTTTCCAGTGGGGATTTCATGTAGTTAATGCTCTGCATTTTTCATCCTGATTTATTCCTGCTTCACCTTGTTTCAAAGTGCTGCACTCACTTCAAATGCAACAACGGGCTCATCTCTGCAGATGTGAACTTTGATTACCAGAGACTTCAGATTCATATTGTCTGTTCAAACATAAACAGAGATGTGCTGTTTTATCAGAGGCTTTTCTGTGACTGCCTTTATTTTTGCAAGAGTAATCTGGAATTGTGAAACCAGGATCAGATTCAAACCTTGTGTTCCACAATGTTCTACTAGATTCCACAAGGTTTGAAGCTGGATGTCAAAGCACGTGGACTCTTCTAACTTTGCTGCTGAGTTGCTGCAGGTTAGTTGGAAAATCCTGAATTGATATATTTCATGGGAGTCAGTGGAGAGGATTCACTGTACTCTTACCCACAAACAAGAGCACCAAATTAGGTCTCAGTGATTAGGACCATGTACAGATGTGAGCTGGTCTGACTCCCCAAACAGCAGAAATAATGGGAAATACTGAAATCCCAGACCTCACATCAGCACTGATGCCCTGTGGGACCAACTGCTGAAGTCAACAGGACTGTGGGACCAACTGTTTTCTTACTGAACTCAGTAGGACTCATGGCAACACTAGGTGCAAATGTAGGCTGGCTAATTGTAGGCTAATTTAGGCTGATATAAATAGATGTGCCAGGTTCACAATAGTCACAGTACTGTAAGTACTTCCACTGGCTCCCCAATAAGGTGGAGTCTCAGAGGGCTGTCACAGTGGCAAAGGATCCATTTTACACAACCACAACTTCATGCAACTAACATGAACGAGAAATCAAGGCTGAGGCCCAGAAAGATCATCCATTTCCTGTCAGACACTCCCTGCTCCCCAGTCTTTGCATGTATTAATTCTAAAATTGCAATGCTGTAGCAGCACAAGAAATTGTCTTCATTCAGGATGTCCTTCCATTATATCAGCTGACACCCATTACGTCTATATGTATACACTACATCTGATCTGTGTTTTCTCCCTCCTGTTTCTATTCACAGGTCCATTTTTCTTTCTCCCTGGAATGTAAAGCATTTGGGAGTGTAGGTGGAATGCCAAAGTCTTTCAACACCCATTAATAGAAATTTGTTTTATTAATTTAGATTGTGGGAAGCAAAAAAAAATGTAACAGAGTTGATCCTTTGCTCTGAAATCATGAATCATCGTCATGCACATGAGAAGACATGTCCTCTGAGACACCAGAGGCTGCCTTAGACAGAGTAAGTGATTAGAATTGCTTTGCTAGGGAGTCCTGAGTCATCAAACATAGCAGCTTAATTCCCAGGAAATGGGAAACATATTGGGATGACATTGACTTGTATGCAGCATGAGCTCCAGAGAAGGGTGAGCCCTTCAAAGGTTCTGGAGATCAGTTCAGCTCGTGGACAATTTTTAAAACTTGAAAGCTTCTCTGAAGCATATCTGATCTGGAGCTGGGTAACGTATTCCCAACACATGATTTACTCTATGAATTAAACTCTTTACATACTTTACAGATTACAGGGGAATTTACTTTGACTTCTAATAAAAATGATTCAATGATTATGACATGGAAAATATGTTCTGACTTCAAGTTATTCCCTGTGACAAGAGCTTCATATATGCATTGTTCTTAATTTACCCGATCTATTGTAAGATCTTATGTTTTTGGTGTTCCTGTTCCTAGCACTTAACTAGGAAGAGCATCTGACATACATTCTTCTTGGTCTGACCCTTCACCATGGTTCCACAGACATTTCTGATCCAAAGTTGGGTCAGGGCCAGCGCAAAGCCACTCAGCTTTGCTGAGATAGCACAAGTTGTTAAAAGTGAGACTATTTTGCAGTGAAGTTGATGAGAAATGGCACAATATTTCATCTCATATGCATGCAAGAGCGACCCTCTACTTGCAGAGGCAATTCAGAAAAGTTTAAGTAAATTTCAAAGTTTGCCACAATTAGGTCTGCAAGGTGTGACATGGCTATGTCACTGGTCACAGCACTGTTTTGGATTATTTCTAACCCCATTTGGAAAGCGAGGCTTGCACTATAAACACCTGATCACTCATGGAAGACGGAAAATGTATTTATCAATCAGTAGAAAACTGTTTTCCAACCCTTTTTTTTTTTTTTTTTTTTTCCTATGACAGTGTTCTCAAAAGAATTTTGAGTGAAAGTATTGATGAAAAAAGCCATTGACTACCCTTTTGTCCTGTTCCTTTTAGGAACTCATCAAGCAAAATTACTAGTAATTACACTCATGTTGAATCAAGCAGCTCTACTGATTGCAGCACAATCCAAAGACCTCCTGGCTGAAAGAAGAGCAGTCAGCTCTGGAAAAGGAAAAGCTATCTAGCCTAACGTGTGAGGTCTCTTTGCCTGACAACGTGATAGTGAAGGTAAGGGAAGTCGGCACTGCATAGACAGAATGACAGCAAACAGACCACAAACTTGCTTAGATAAACGACATCTTTCAAACCACACAATGCCACTTGATACCTTTGTGCCCCTTGAGCTGTTACAAAGTACAGCTGCACTTCAGCCCAGATTGATATCGCTTGGGACTGAGGCCATCAATCCACAGGCTGAATACACAAACAGAAAATTGATGTGATCTCCCTGTTCTGATATAATGCTGTAGAGAGGATGGTGCAATTTTCCAAGGGTTAAATGAGTCTAATGACATTGTCTGACTTGACCAAATTCTTCAAACAGGAGGGGAGTTCATCTCAAATGATCAGTCACCTAAAACTAGCCAGATGTCTACTGCAAGGAAATTAGGAAGGCTAAGAAACCCATGGGCACTCCTCAAGAAACACCAGTCTTTTTACATTTACTATAGCAATTATATGAGCATAACCTCCATTTTCTACTAATTCTTTGATTGTGAGGATCCATGAAAGATAGGAGATGATCATTAACAATCTCGTGTTAATGATGACCCTGCTCTAGCAGCTACTGGCACTGATAGAAGCCTTACTGTTGATGTCAGCAGTTTGCATCAGCTTTATCTCTAGTAACTATGGGCCAGAATTTTAATCTTACACTAATGACGTTAGAGTAAGAAGAGTTGGCTGGAAACAGAAAGAGGATGAAAAATCAGCTTTCCTCTGGAAGGAAGAACTCCAAAATTTGGCTGAGAAATAAAGAACTAGTTCTGATCTTTTTAAGTCTGCAAGGCTCTCCATATTAACTATTATTTTATAGAGCATGAGATCCAAATCTCCTAAAACTGATGGGCTGCAAAGCAGCTGAAAACCTAGGAACCTTTGCACAGGCTTCAGGACAGTTCATTGAGCAAGCTGCCCTTAAGCAAAAAGAAACAAGCCCAGGCTCCCCTATGGCCCTCTGTGCAAGTTCCTGAGGAACAGAACAGTATAGAATATGAAACAATTTTTCAAACTAAATTCTGCCAAGGACAAAATCTGATTACAGAGAACAGTAAATGCCCCACTGGGAACCACAGTCAAGCAAAATTCCTGAGAAGTTCTGTTCTGTATTCTTTCACCAACACCATGAATTAGCTTACACTTTTTTTTTGTAGTAAGTTGCTGAATTCCACTCTTTCAGAAGGCATTTAGTGTCTAAAGATAGCCTGAAGGACATGCAGATACATTGGCCCAAGGCAATGTATTGTTCAGGAAGTGACAGGATAATTAAATTTCCATGGCTGAGAACTTGTAAGTTGACTTTGCTTCTCTACCATGTCTTGGAGCTTCTCTTTAATTTCTTTCCCTCTACTAGTTACTTTGATTGGCTCAGACCCTATACTTTGTGGATGTAAGGTAATTATAGACAAAGGAAATTAAATCACAAAGGAGGATATTTTAAAAGTACATGGGAAACCCTTGAAAATGTAATGTGTGTATTTTCATGACAAAATGTTGTAAGCATTAAATTGTTATATTCTCCAGTGTTAGATGAAGCAATAAATTTGCCAATGCACACAGATGAACCCCATTTAATCCCTATACACCATTTACTGTAAATTACACTGTCAGAGGAAACCCCTAAATAATGGGTTTGCTTTTCTTTTGAGGGCAAGAAAGCTTGTGAAGGGAGTATGATCTTCAGGCTCAGATCAAGTCAAAGATCCAAAGGTTTACAATAAGATTAAGAAGAATTGCAGCATCCCAATAGGGAGATTATTCCACCCACGGATTTTTCCCTGTCGTAGAAGAGATGAGATCCAGAATAGTGTCACATCTCCCCGTCTCTTTTTCTTCAATTAATTCAGTTGTTCTCAATGGAAATGCCATAGGTCTCATGAGTCTTTTCTTCTCTCTTTTCTAATACAATCTTAATTGTTTCAGTTTAACTTGGGAAAACTTTAACGTCCTCCTAAGGATGTCCCAAACACTAAGAGCTAAGAGGTCCATGACAATGAGAGCAGAGGAGCAGAGGAACCCTTTCATGTTGTCACCCCAAAGCCCAAGTTGCCCCGCAGTCCCAAGGAACATGGCAACATGTGGAAGTCTCCAGAGGGCTTTGAGGGGAACATCATGCCAAACACTTTCCACCCAGCTCTGCACACTGGATTTTGAAGGTCATGAATCCTGATGGAATGAAAAAGCTGCATCAATGTGTGAATCAGGTGTGCTTTCATCCTTTGGGAAACAAAAAAACATTTACAGTGGAGCAAAGAAACTTCCATTACGAGACAGAGCTGATGCTGAGGAGCCAGGGTCACACCTGTAGGATGCTGTGGGAAAAGAAGAATGAGCAAGCTCTTTGCTTCAGAAAGAAGGAACAGGAGAAGCTACAACAGCAAAGACACGTTGCTTCGATTGGGCCAGGAAGTTCAACCATAAGGAGGAAGGGTAATTAATTTCTGCAGCAGAGCTCTGAGAGTTCGCAGTAAACTCTCAGATGGCCAGAAATAAAAGACTGTCATGAATTCTCCCATTTTGAAAGAAGGCAGCATTGAGCATAATATCTGAAAGAGAAGTCTGATGGAAATGAGCACAGCCGTGTGTTTTTTTGGCCTAGAAAAGCGTGTGCAGTATGTCAAGGCTCGGCACATGGCAGAAGGTCAAAGCCGATTCTGAGAACTCAGTAACAATAGAGAGTCATCACTGGACACAGGTGCTTCCTGAATTGATCTTGCAATTTGGCTGTTTTCAATTAAATATGAAGCAGCTGTGGCCCCTTATCTGCTGAAGTCACTGGAATTCATCTAAGGGGAAACTTTCTCCCTTCTCTCCTCTCTCCACAACCCAAGCAGACAGCTTTGCTCTCCAAAGAGACTGCCAGGGACAGCCAATTGGTCAGAACCCCACAAAAAAGAGTTGCCTCTTATTCATCTCAGGGCAAAGCAATGAGATACTGATTCAGCTTTTCATTTCCCAGTGCTTTTATTTGGGGACAACAGCAAAAGCCAACAAAATAAGAAGAAAATATGAACACTGATGTTTGTCAGGCAAACAGATTCAAGACACTTTCCATCAGGCACCAAATTAAACAAATGAAGCCAATGTGAGGACAAGTCCTTAAGTGTTTACAGCATGGTTCTGCGTTCTGAGTACACAAGAGTATTTTTAACAGAAAAAGACTGAGCTTTAAAGAAGGTATTTTCAATAGTCAGCTAGTGGGATTATAGATGAGACTTGGAAAGGTCAGCATAGAACCACTAGGCGGAATAACAGCTGATAGGGCATTTCAGAAATCCATCAAGTGAGAGCTCCCAAATGCCTTACAACACCTAAATGTACTTTACACAAGCTTTTCCTTTCCAGTTCATTCATTCTGCAGCAATGAAAACCCTCCATGTCTTGGCTATCTCTTCCAGCCTGCCAAGGTCTCACTTTACTTTTCTCCAGCACCTTAAGAAAGGAAGAGCTTGGCTCAAATTTGTGCTTGTCACTAGACAAAAGAAAAATGAAACTCCAGGTATACACTTTGGTTGTCTTCAATATGAGCCATTTAACAACTGTAACAAACATTTTGGACACAGGATGCTAACAGCCAACTGGTTTTACCCAGCCTGAATGTAACAAAGCTTAGACAGCTTTGCTTTTTGTCCTGTTCAGCTCTTCTCAAGGCTTTTCTGATACACAGGAACAGTAGTAGTTCTAACTCTCTTGTGCTTTCTGAAATTGAAATGGATGGTAGAGGTCAAACTTGATTCCAGGCTACCCTACCTAATTGTGACAATATTGCTTCATTATTATTGAATAATAAAGTTCAGACTACTGATCATTTCAATCATAACAATAATTATAGTACTGTAGGAACAAAGAGCTAAAAAAAAAAAAAAAAAAACAAGCAACCAAACCTGCTTTTTTTCCCATTAAGTAGGAAGTAGCACTGGTGTTTTGCTAAGGTTACTTTCCTCATTTCAAAAAACAAGGCTTCTGATTTAACCTGAGAAAGACTACCCAGCAACTTCGTGTCACGAAGCAGCCAAAATAATCAGCCATAACCAACCTTAGTACAGATATGATAGACCTCTGGAAGTTCCTGCATGCCAGGTCTAATCATTCCTCTTGGCCCTTCTGGGCACAATCTGTGAACAACAATCCCTTTTATGAATTCCCTTGGCCAAAATATAAGCATGCAGCTGCTTTTTTTCTTCCTCCAGTCCTTACATTTTTTCCATGTGCTGTCCACAGCTCCCCCCCCAACTCTCTACATTAGAGTCCAGATGACCTTCCCTGAAAACCATTCGATTTTTCAATTCTCAGTGCCAGAATGCAATGCAGTAGGCCAGACTCCTTTACACAGCCTACTTCAAAGTAAAGCAGAAATGTCTCTACGGGTTTAAGCAGAGGAGAGAAAGACCTCTTATTTCGTGTATGGCTCCACAAGAAACAAGACAAAGCCACCTGCATCTCAGTGATTCATAAAATAATATTTTCCTTCAAACAGCTCAATTTTTTTTTTGAGCTTTTACATGTTTATTCAATGTATACATAGGTTTAGTGTAGCTACTACCTCAAAAACATCTCCTCCTGTGGGCCCTTCTAGCTGTTTTCAAATTTCATCTTTTAAAGACGAAGGAGGAAAGCAAAAAAAAAAAAAAAAAAAAACAAAAAAAAAAAACAAAAAGAAAGACAAAAATCATCAGACCATAGGGATACATACAGATTCATTAACAAAACATCTCATCTTTACAGAATACAACTGCTATTTACTATATACAACCATTATGCCCTCTCTCAACTCAGTCCAATACTCATGAATGTCAACATACTCAAAATGTGCACATCAATATTGTAGACAGGTTGCTCTGAAAGTAACGCCCCCTATTTATTTCCATGGAAACTATGACAGATACGAAGAACCCAATAACACTATTTGATAGAGCAAATTCTCAGCTACAAAACATTATTTTTCAACACAGTCACCACCACCAGCTATGCATTTTTGCCAGAGGTGCACAAGAGCCCGCATGCCACACATAAAAATCTACATGGTCATCCAGAACATGCCTTGCCTCTCACTGTTGCAACTGCTGAAACGCACCACTTACCATCTCACTGTGCTAACATTCACTGTTTGGTTTCCATAAGCATTCAGCAAACACTGATGAATGACAGAAGGTTCAACCTCTACTGCCATGCCACCAACATCCACCTCTGACATTGGAGGCTGAAGTAATAAAACAGGAGGTATTATTTACAGAGCAGCCCTTGTATATATGTTGATACATTTTCCCCAGGAACTGACAACTTCAGGAAAGACCATCATGGAAAAGACATGCAGCTGCCAAGGTTGAGGAATGCATACACACAGAGAAACCCCCACATTGCAAGTTGGTCAAGATTAAGTAGTAGCATTGTTTCTGCCCAATCATGTTCCATCAGGTCTGTGATGACTTGCAAAGGCATATCCCAAGACCATAAAGAACAGAGACTGTATTTGGATCTCTCTCACACTTCTCAAAGACTTGCAAACAGCCAATAAATTAAGAGTTTTCACAGTTTTCAGCTTAAACACTTTTCATGACGATACTTTCAGTTGAATGAAAATTACAATAGAAAATGCCTGCTCCCCTGAAAGGAAAGCTTTTGTCAGAAATGCAGGAACTGCATCCCTGCAGGAACTGCAAAACTCAGCTGTTTTGGTATTGTTTGCTTGGATTTTGACTTGCTATATTTTTAGACACAAGCCTTTTGGTTCATTTTAGCCAAAATTTCAAGCTCCAGGCAGTTAAGGCATTTACAGCTCTTCCTGTGTCACACTGACTTTTTTCACTGTCACAAGTGCTTCTTGAACCTCCTCTGAATATATGCTCTGTTTTGTGTTAGTTTTTTTCTTCCACTTCTTCCCATTGTTATTTAAGATTGGGCCTCTATAGCTCAACATATTCCAAGAATCATTTAGGATAAATGCTCTGTCAAAGACACTTATGTATAGTTGAGCCATATTATATTCTATATAAATCATTGTGACTGTTTCACAAACAAGGCTGAATCAGACAGATTTTCCAAGTACATGAAACATAGCCTTTTCAGTCATGGTCTCCTAACCCCCCAGTTAATCCGCCATCCTGAAACTCACCTCATATTTGGACTATGTCATGTTGGCCCCACTAGGAACAGGACCATGCTGCTAACATTTTCTCCTAATGAGGATAACAATCCTATGATGGGGAAATCTTAGCCAATTTTTATCTGCAGATTGCAGGGGAAAGGTTAACTTTGCAAACCTAATGGTATCTCACCACCAGTTTTATTTTCTAAGATATTCACAGACCTCAAGCAAACAAAGACCTCATCTGAATTGCCAAGAAAGAGAAGTCTATGGAAAGAAGGAAATCTGTTTCACTAGTTGAGGACAATTTTGTGGTGTACTTCAGCTTATACTAATGAAGATTGCCTAGAGCCTAGTAATCAGTCTTCCTTGCCTGCTTTACACTTGATCAGATGGATGGAGATGCTTGGGGAATATTCAAACACTTTTTACCTATACAGCTCACTTTGCAGAATGTAAGATGCATCTGCTACATTCAAAATGGTCCTTCAGGCAAAACTGAAATCCCACCTGAAGAAGACAGCCTGACAGAGAGGCCTGAGAAAGGAAGTTGGTGGCTCTTCACTGCTCTGCAATGGAGAAGCAACCAAAACCCATGGAGGAAAAAAAAAGTTATGGGGCAAATTACCAGAACAAGATTCTTCTTGAAAACAGGAAGAAACTGCAGTGTCCTTGATCTGGTAGTATTAAGCAGCTGTGGTAGGAATAATGTTCACAAGTGAAAGGAACAGCCCCTGAAACTCCCTCATTTTCCAGACTCATACTACAGTTGCTTTATAGCACACTTTTTGTCTGGAATTTGGGTGGGAATGGAAGGTGCCACATCTCCTCATCCACCTCCTTTACTAATGCAATAATCTCGCTTCATTAGAGAAAAAAGGAGAAGAGAAAAAGTTAAGGAAAGAAAATGATTAATAATCTGTGGGCAGCTGCTTACTTTCCAATCGGTTGTCCAGGAGGGGTGTGCTCCACTTCAAATCCTGCTTGTCTCAGTACATCAATCACAGTGTTGTTACCCAGGAAGTGACCTAAAATACAGGTAGAAAATAGCACTGTCAATTAAACTGCTCTGCTCACTCATTTGATTTTCTCCTTTTGAACAACAGGCTTAGGACACAAGGTTACCAGAAGCTAATCTAGCTCAAGAAGCAAGAAAGGCACATTATGCTATTAGTTGAGATGATGCAACTGCTAACCGCTTAGCCAACAGCCTTTGGCAATGAGCAGGGGAACAAACCGCATACAGCCTGATACGATCTTCTTCCATCTTGTTTATCCCTCCCTCTCCTCACATGACCAAGGATGTGAACAAAACAAAACCTAGATGGATTCTTTTTCAACACTACTTCATTGTACAGGAATTTGCAAACCTCTAACATGGCAACTCTTATTACGTGCATTGACTAAAGGATCTTCTAATGTGGGTATCTGAAAGACTCTGCAGTGGTGAAAAGAATATTGCTTGGGCGCTGACTCATGAATTGGAACAACTTACACCCTCAGATGCCTACCCTGCCCATCATCATTCATGGGCATCTGCTTACGAAGAAGCTTTGAAGTTGCTCTATACAGGGCTCATCCACCTAAAATGAACATGGTTCAGAAATTGCTTGATCAACCTCTCAGCTGAGTTGGGAGGGGTCACGATGGTAACTTCATCTCTCCCCAGATGAGGAGATTTAGTTCTGTAAATCAGTGCACTTTGGTGGAAGTGTAAAGGTTGCATTCCTATTCACAGAAGTAACAAAGAGCCCAATAAGTACTGCAGCATGTATGGGCCTTGAAAGAGTTTACTTAAGGGAATTCTATACACTTGAGTCTAAACCAAATCCTACTGGAGTCAATGGGAATCCTCAAAGGACTTCGGGCACAGACTCAATAAGGCGGTGTAATCCCTCCAAAGCCTTCAACTTATTGTCAGAGTTCCACATTGTTTTCAGGATGAGTTTGAGGTATAAAGCAAGGACACAAGAACTCCACTAACAGGTTATATTTAAGTCCAACGTAGCGCAGTAACCTGACTCCAGCTGTGGCTCACTGTAAATAGTAAATATATAAAAATACATAAATGAAAGAGATCGGGAAAGAACAGAACAGTCCTCACCCATTACATCCTTTAACTTCAATCTCTGCATGGCTGGGTGACCCTCATTTACAGCCAGGTCATCATGTCTCACTGCCAGCTCTGAATAGACCAATTCATCATGAATGCGCTCAGACCTCTGCCTCCATCTACTTTTTGCCCCATGACATCTTGCAGCAGTGAGTTCCACCACGTGCCACATGTAGAAGTGCATTCCTCTGGTTTGGTTAGAGTTTGCTGCTTAGAGGGAGTATGCACGCCTTAAGCACAGGGTAAATATTAAATATATATTTAATACAGAGATGCCTATAACTAACTATCTGTCTCCACTGCAGAATCAAATGCTTTTCACAGAAAAAAAAACAAGGCAGGCAAGACATGCCCTGAGTCTCTCTCTGTTCATACTGTCGTTGGAAAAATCTGGAAAGAAAATTCTCTAACACCAATCAATACCACTATATGATGACTTAATGTAGCTGCAAACAGAGTCAGCCCTAGGACACTTCACCCATGCTGCATAAAGTCACAACGAATGTAAGAGTAATTCAGTCTCCAGTATTCCTTAAGCCTGCTTCTCTCTGCTTACACTGCCAACAAGGGCGCTAATTCGCATCAGTTGTGAGAATGATGTAGTTGTATGGCTTTTAGAGCAACTTGCAAGCACTGGTAAGAGCTTTTAGCCAAAAGACATTTCTTTAAATGATTAAACATACATTCGCAGAGCTTTAACGTGTTCCAGAATTCCTCCGCTTCTTTTTAAGACAACTCAAAATTTGATTTTCCCCTAGCTTACTTACAATAAAAGCCAAAGGAGCAGAGAGCAGTCCCAAAAATGTTTTATACACCCTCAGAGATTCAAGAAATGAGACATTTGTGAGTGATTAACTGGATTTGATCATATCCTGTTTTTTTTTATGTCATGGCCAAAGCAAACAACGGCCACAATTCTGTCACTGGCAAGTGACACTGAGGAATCAAAACCATCGGTGTCAATGTCAGAGACCTTTCTGTGTCCATACTCCAATGCTCTACTTTCCTTTCCCTGAAGCAGTCTTAAATGCCAAGAGATTTCTTAATAGAAATAAATTGTCCACCAAATCTTTGACATCAGGACAGCACCCAAAAGAACCCAATTTTAACAGCGTTAAATACAGGGGAAAAAAGGGTAACTATGCAATAGCTATGATTCCTAATCCACTGAATGGCAGGCCTACACCAACATCAGCTCCCCCAGCAAAACATTCAAATCCCTTTCAAGCCATGGATGAGACCGAAAGCGACACCTCCTGGCCTCCTGTTCCTGCCCATTCTGTTGAGACCATGACGACATGGGAACCTGCAGTGCATGACAGCAGATGAAAACATGGACTGTCCAGCACCTTTCCCACTCTAGCTCTGGATGCCAAAATTTCCAAAGTACAAAAGACAAGAAATATGTGGAAGAGTAAGGCAAGGTCTGAGGAAAAAGTGGCACCTGAGAGGTCCCACACAGTTCTGACAAAAGAAACATGAAAACACTCTTGCCATTGCTGTAGTTCCAAGGCTAAAAGAATTCCTGGAAGAAATGTCTTGGCTTTCTTCCTGCTGTTAAGTCTATCCTGTTTTAAAATCTAGGATGACTTTCAATATGAGAAATGTCTTACATAAAACAATTCCCTATGGTCACATACAAGTTGAGATAAGCATTGATGTTGAATATTGACAACAATATAGCACTTTTATTGGCATGCAATAAAAACCACTTTAACATATGTATGTGAAGCACTTATGTTCAGCATGGATTTGGTCAGTGAGAAGTCCCTGCTTCTGGCTGCCCATATGTGCAAACAGAATATATAATAATTGGTAGATTAGTTACAACATCAATGATTTCATTTATATATACACACATTCTATGTGTACTTCATATGAACATATGTATGCATATATATATATGTGTGTGTATATATATATGTATATGTATGCACTTTTGATAAAAACTTTTAAAAATTTTCTCTCCCTGGACAGAAAATTTCATTCCTAAAGATATTGAGAAGTTTGTGCATCCAGAGGTAGGTCAGATAACTTAGAGGCACAGAATAATGCTCTTGCTTCTGTGTCACTACTCCCCTCTTCACTGTAAACCTGGATAAACTATTCTTGCAGCGGTAACCCAAATTTACCTTGACAGCCGATGAAAGCTGGATCCAAGAGGTCAGAACGCTGCCTGCCTTGGGAATTCCATACGAGTATGGGAATAGGAGAGAAAGCAGACAGAAAAGATTTTTCTAGATAAGAATTTGAAAGTGGAAGTCTGTACCTGGGTATGAAGATATGCAAGAAAGCCCCTCCTAATAGTTTAAAAGAATATAAACATAAGAAAATAAAGAAATAATTTCTTCAAATAAAATACAATATTGACACAACAGTCCATTACATGTTTATACTCAAGATATTTGTGATGATATGAGGCAAACTGCACAGCAAGTGTTCAATGTACTCTGAAGTATTGGAACAAAATATCTAGTTAACTATTTGTAGATTTTCGTGCATTTACATTTAACGTTTTCTCTGTTATGGACTCCAGCTCACCAGGAAAGGTGTGAATGCAGTCCTCCTGTCCTCTAAGGATAAGCAAATATTCCTGAGATTGTCTTGAGGACAACCACCAGCGACAAAGAGTTACAGTAGAGTTTGAACACAAACACAGGACAACTCACAGCATTTGCTGGGACCTTCTACGTTATATTTGATTGAGGGCAAGACTTTTGTCTCCTTTGTCTTGTGTTTCTGAGACAGAGGATCTATGACTGGATACAGTGGATGAAGACGTTACACAGCGTGGTTGCTAACATTAATCAAACGTCTCCCATCCCTGTTTCTTCTTTTTAATTAAGAACTGCGTTTTGGACTACACAAATGCACGTAATGCATTTCCTTATCTCCCCAAGGTTTCATTTTTCACTGGAAGGAAGAAAGAATAAGCCACTTTGTTACAAACAACAACAAAAACTGAAGAGGTAATAAAAAATGCAAGGTTTCCATAAAGCGTATGCATGTAGGCACACTCCTGAGAAAGGAGATTTTCCTCCTTTTTGAGCTGGGGTCAGGAGAAAAGTGTACTTCTCATCCAAATCTAACAGACACAACTGAGCATTTTCTAATTGACCACTTAAACTAAAGCTCCCCTTTACCATTTTGGACATCTTGGTGATCCCATCAGGAGCATAACCAAGCATAAGGTTGCATCCTTCAGAAGTTAAATGAACTTGGGTGTTCCTACACACAAAAATACAATCTTGTTTTGATGGAGAAAGCAGGAAAAATGTTTCTAAGCAAATATTATGTGCTTTATCTAGATCTCAAGATCTCCTACAAATTACTTTGTCTCTTCATTTCACAATTCTTTGTTCCATGGCTTAGCGGGATAAAGGGGTACAAAGGAGCAGGAGATAATTCCCTCACAAAGAACCTCCATTGCTAGAGCCTTTGAAGTTGTGCTAAAAAAGCCTTGCTAGCCCATTAGCTGACACACAGCAGAAACCTGAACTGTTTCCATGCACACTACAAGCAGAGCTATTTTCTGCACAATTAGTCATAAAAAGGGCCAATGTAAACTGTGTCGGGAGGTCTCAATTCTTTACATTCTCCACACAGTGAATCAGACATTATGTATAACGTTTTGTTGCCATTTAGACCTCAGGCTGCCTTGCAATCAGGAGGCGGCCGTCTCTATTCCTGTTCCTCTCTCTACGCTGATTTTCAAGGCCCTTGGCACCACCAGTATGTTTATGGTACCTCAACTTCAAAAGAATTAGTGCAGGCAGAAATGCAAATATCAGAAGCTGCATGTTCACAACTGGGACAAATATCTACTCGTTACTCTGCTTGCTGCCTCAAAAAGGATGCTATTTCTCTTATTCTGCAATAGTTTAACTGAATATTTTGGAGGTTGAGTGACGAAGGTGTCAAGAAGAGGTTGTGGCAAGGAGCTGCAGCAAACAGCTCAGGGAATTAGTTTTGTCTGGATTTATTCTACAGTATTTGACTCTAAACCAATGGCCTCTGGACAATGATGTGAATTTACCAGGGGAACCACATGACATCCTACATCATCATTTCCTCCCATTGCAGATGTCCCATATACAAGATGGGAAACCAGTTCTGAAGATAAACCCTTCAAATATTTCTTTTCCTTCCACATTACCTCCAGTATGACAGCTGTTTCTATCTATTAAGTTTAAGATTTCTTATGAATATAATTCTTTCAGAACCAGAGGCTCTTCCACTTTTTCTCATGATGACTCAGGTTTAGACTGCAATTGCTGCCAGAGGTTTCTCTCTCTTCCTAAACCACTTCATTGAAATCTCAATCTAGAGGCAAGGACAACCTTGAATCAATATCCCAAGCACACCTTGACATACAGCACAGAACAGGGGGCTCTGAAGCAGCTCCTGGGCCATGAGAGCACCCAAAGACAACAGACAATAGATGCTGAGATAGACAACTCATGGGTGAGTGAACCGGCACCCCACAGAAACTCAGCAGCCTCAGCAACCGCCCCCAGTATGTCTGCTGATGTTCTCCATAGGGGTCCTTCCCACAGAAAAAAAAGCGCCCAGCACTCAGGACAGGCTGGGAACTGTACTCCACCTTTCTCACAAGCCTGTCGCTCCAGACTGTTGACTGCTCCTTTGCTGCAGGACATGGTTTTTCACTTTGAAATTTCAGTATTATGCAAGAAACTGGGAAGGAAAGCTGGGAATGCAAGGTACGAGCCTTTCTCCTCCTGTGTTTTGGCAAGAGTACCCAAGCCCAAAGCATGCCTTAAAAATACTTCTGTACAAAACCTGTTCAAAGGTCTTGTAAAGCAGGCTTTCATCATAGCCTCCTTACATCATGCCACTGCTTCTCCAAGGCAGATGGAGAAATCATTTCACTCTTGTTTGATGTTGTTATTCTCTGCAGTTGCAAGGAACTGACTCAGCCACTTTCAGACAGTCACAGGAAGCAAAGCAATAAAACATGAAAGGCCAAAATGTGCAGAGCTTTGAATGTCCAGCATTAGCCCCATAGCTCTCCATTCCTTCCTTGCACGTAATCACCTCTCACCCGTGAGCAGAACTTGCTCTGGAGAAGGGCCACACCGTAGCTGGGTGCAGACTGGAGTGACACGGGGCGAAAAGTTGAGGGGGTCATTCTAGACTGATGTCAGGTTGTGGAGCACAGATTTATGCTGCCCTGGGGTGTCTTTGAGAACTGCAGTGCAAGACTGCACTCAGAGCATCGCTGTCTGAAAGAGGGACAGATTCACAGTCTTATTCTACTTTCTCACCATTCCTCCATGTAATCAAAACCTCTCACACCTTTTCTGTTCTATTCTTCCTTTTACCCTTTCATTGAGAGCATAAAGCTACACTGGATGCACATAAATGTCATGCACTAGAAGCCCTCCTAGCCTAGAGCACCATGTAGAGACCCCAATGGGCTCAGTGGAAGACTGGACTCAGTCCTCTCCCCAGACCTTACCAGTTCGGAACCAGTGCTGTGCTGGCACAACTCTTTGCTTTCAGACTCAAGCTGGTGGCCCTATGCAGTGCCATCCCATGGGCTTAGCCACTCAGTTCTGTACCATCTTTGCACATCTCCTCCTTGCTGAGTTACCCTATGTATAGGACAAGGAAACCAATAAAATACTTATTTACTTCATCTTTTCCTTTAACAGAAAGCTCAATTGTTTCCAAGCCTAAACCAGCTGTTTCATTTTGGTTAAGAGAAGCAATACAAGCAAAAACTGAAGTGAGGTCACCTCCCAAGCACATCCTCTGGTCTCTGTGCCACACCACAGCAACAGCTGAGAACTCACACCAGGGTTCATTGCTACTTCAGGCGTCTCAAATGACGTGACTAGTGTAAGTTGGCCAGTCTCACAGGAGAGTTCAAGCCCCTCTACTGAGCAATTCATTTCACCATCTCAAATACAGATGGAAAGACATACGTGCAATCAACCACATCAGTTTAAACAGCTCCAAGCACCTGCCAGATCTGGTATGACTGCCGGCCAAGCTGCCCTATCATCCTGCAGAAGCTTCTGAACGCTGCATGCAGCCCTTCTATCCTTTCACCCCACCCTTCCCTCTTCTGCCCTGTCCCTCTTCCTTACTATGCAAGGGTTTGTGAGGGACAGGGCTTATGCTGATCACTCCTTGATGATGTGCTCTGGCTGACTGTGGTCCTCTTTAGTTTGCTTCATATTCTAGCCTAAAAAAAGTAAGAGTTTCCCCACAGACAGAAGGCGCAACAGAGGATGACCTGTTCAGCACGTACTCTCAAGGAAATAACTCACGGATACAGTTCTAAAGGGCAGAGGGAGGTGGATGAGTAGCTCACAAAACCTTACTATATCAATGTTTGAGATAGAATGATAATTCCTGACCATGCCAAGCATGTACAAATTGAAGGGACATGTCTTTTGTGAGCAAGCAGACTACAGATTTGAGATGTTTACTTTTGAAAAAGTAGTTGTAGCATTTGCTGTCATGAGCTGGAACAACCTACCAGGACAAGAAAGCTGCAGGAGGAAAATTATGTGAACAGGACTGAAACAAAGGTTTTGCCTGTTATTTTGTCCCCATGTTTTACTGTGAGTGAAGGTAGGCTTGCCTAGTCTGAGACATTGTGTAGATGATGGTTATTGACATTTTCCCCTATGTAGAATGCTACTATTACACATTATTTTTCAATTCTTAAGGTGCATGCTCCTCACTGAATCATGTCGTTAGGAACGTGCCACTCTACGCAGAAGTATGATACAAGGCATGACTAGAGGTGTTTGCTCTTCTGGAGTTGTGCAGCAGAATACTTCCCTGGGTATCTCATGTGACCCTCTGCAACAGGTAGGGCCAATACACAAAACCTTGGGAACTTAACCCATCTTCATCACTGCAGCATGAGATGAGATGAGCCTGAGGAAAAGCAGCATCTCTAAAAATCTTCTCAGGGTACTGAAACATCTGTCCCAACAATCTAGGGCCATCTAATCACCTCTGTGAGGATGGTCTGGTATGAAATGCACTGCGTGTATTGTAAAGCGTACAATATTGTTTGCTGAATGTTATCAATGCGTGAAGCAGTAAGAAAATCCATAAGGAAATGCAGTCTCTCTTTTGCCAAAGGTGTCTCATTAGGGTGCTCGCAGCCTAGCTAAGGTAGACAGTATGCTTCCATCTGAATCAGAATTATCAGCTCTTTTCATGTTAGCCACTGACTGGCTCCAGGAGAGCTGCCACGCTAAAGTCCCAACAGCTGGCACCAGGCAGGTAGCCTCCAAGCAAAGTGTTTCATATCCCATTGCAAATCCCCCAAGCCATCCGTAACTAGTTTGAAAGGCATAAGGACCTTCTTGCCAAAGCCAGGCAACGGTTGGGGTAGAGAAGAAAATGCTTGTTTCCACACCTCTCTGCTCTGTGCTTGTACTCTTACCAAGACAGCTCCAGTAACTTGCAGTCTGAGCAGCTTGAGCCATAGAAAGCTCCTCCATCAGCAAAACACATTTTTTTGTACGCTGAGTGCTTCACTGAATGTCTGGAAACATTTCTGAGGCACAGCCCAGCAAGGAACCAATCTTATGGGACTTCAGCCTTCCTTAGGACATGGCCAGTATTATGAAATGCTGCATCTTCACCTTCCTCAGGCAAAGGCATCTGGCAGGTAATAAGGATGTACTTAACAGCTTTTTGTAGGAAATTCTGGTGAGGACACTGGGAAATTACTGCAGGCTTCAGGACTTCCAGAGCTGGACTACTGAAATTGTCTCTCTTTGGACTCATATATGCATTTGACTTCCAGAACATCCTGTGGTGACAGGTCTGCAATATAACTATGCACTAAATGGAACAGTACTTGTGTTTGCCTTGAATCTGCCCATCTGATCATTTCATGAGGCTTCTCCCAGTGCTTACATTTTGCACAGGTATGGCTCTAAACCAAATAAAAAAAAAATCTCCATAATGTCACTCTATTCTGAGATTAAGCCACACAGAAAAGTTAATTGGCAATGGTATCTACAGCTCTGCCCAGTAAGTGAAACAGCTTCAAAAGACTACAGACAAATTGTCATTTTCCCTTTAAAAATGGGCTTGAAAACTACAAACCAAAGCTCTCAGCTCATAGGATATGAAACCTAGATTGTTCTTTCCTGGTTTTGACCTCACAGTCTATTATTTTACAGACTGCACTGGTTTCTTCATCTTTTCCAGGAGCCCCTTTCTAGTGGTTTATTTGTATTGTGGCAGCAACATCAAACCATGATGTCTCACCAGTTAAAAACATGGCAAAACCATAGCACAAAACCACAGTGATTCCTCAGAAAAACGCTGGCCTTCTGATGTTTACAGATGTTGGCTAAATTCGGTGCTGGAGCAGAAAGTACCAGCCTCTGCCAGCTCATTTCTTGGGAAGCCCCCCATTGGTAAAGGGAAATAGAAACCATTGCATCACCCTTCACAGGAGAAGAAAAAGAAAGGAAAAATTTTATTCATGTCAAACCCCAGCCATGTTAGTCAGTATTTTTTCAAATATAAAAGCTTTGTGTGAACATGATGGTTAATGTTTTTCAAAGAAAATTCCAGCTGGCCACTGGATGTCACTGTTGTTGCAGAAAAACACACCAGAAAGTTCACAAATCAGGCTGCGAATAAGGTAAGGTGAGATCACTTCTACTCTTTACTTGTAGTTAACAGTACAGTTCCAGTGGCACTTGGAGGCTAACCTGCCAGTGCAAACAATGAGAGACAACATGCTCCAAGAGCTGAGGTCTCCACCATAGATCTCATGGGCTTTCAATTTATGGGTGCCCAAATAGGTGTCCCTGCCTTGCTGCGGGTGCCCCATTGGCTTGGTGTGCTGAGATGTGCCTTGGCTCTACACAAAATATCCAGACCACCCTTCAGTTTGGACTCAGCCTTTTTCCTCTGCCATTTGGTGGAGAACACCGGAGCAAACATTTGCAAGTTTGTCCTTGATCCGGGATTAGAAGCAATTACCTATGGTCTTGCTCTGTACTTTTAGCTAGTTCCACTGAAAAGGCAGTTTAGCTCAGTGCAGTGCTTTCAAGGTTCAAGCTAATATCTCAGTTGAAAACAGCTTTTTGTTACGTACATCATTTGCTTGCTATAGCCTGAGAATCTCCAAATTGCACACAGAAGAAACTTTCCCTAGAAGTCTTCCTAAGCCTTTTAATTCAGTTAACAATGTCTTTCCACCACCAGGAGTCTCAGCAGTGTAGCAAGTGGGCTTTCTACTGGGGTATTTTGAAACTGCAGACTGAGGTTCTTCTCTCTGTGAAAGTGGGAGAAACAAGCCTAAGAAGACCACAAAAACCTTCCAAACCAGGTCCCTAGGGTGAAGGCCACTAGGTGCAGGTGTTGTTGTGGCATTTCAGGAGCTAAGAACTAGGTCTTGCTTCCTATCCAAACTCAAGGCTGGCTGCTTAACAGTGCCTGATCTAACACATGTCAGCAAACCCACAAAACAAAAGTAGATCAAAACAACATAGCATTGCACCTAAGGAGAGAAGAATGAAGGCAGGAATGCACATTAGTTAATACTTAATTAGTTAATGCTTAATACGATGTTTGAAGACGCTAAAATACAAGCGCTGTGGGAAGAGATCTACAACATCCCCATCTGGAAATCCATCTCTTTTGAAGTGCAAAGCATGCCTAAAGAGTAAGGGAAAATTGGGCTTACAAGTACTCATTTTCATCCATCTAAATGTCATAAATCAGTATTACCTCTGCCTAGAGAATGATGGATCAGATCAACTTTGACTCTGAGGAATGTTGGTATAAATTAGGAAAAGCATCTCTATAGTGCATTTCTACAACAATATCTTTAAAGCATTAGAAGATTCTTTCTTCTTCTTCTTTCTTTAAAAAAGAAAATGGAAGAAAGAAATGAAATGTAATGGAAAGGATGGACAGTCCTTTGGCTAAAATTCCTGTGGCAGAAGGACTGGAGGCTCCTAGACAGCCATGACAAAGACTCAACTAGTAGAGTTGAGACCATCTCTGTAGTGCGAAAAGAGCATAAACAGTCCTACAGTATTTAGAGGTTCCCTCTCAGCTGTCAACGTGCTGTACGAATGCAGACCATGTCACTCCCAAACTCACATGACACCTGTCTTGGATACTGCCTATTGCAACTCGACAGTGATGAGCCTCCTGTTGTAAGCTGTGCTGCGCATGCAAAGTCATATCAACCCCCCACATCCTCATGCACAAAGGATACCTTGCTCACAGATGTTAAATTTAATTGATCAAAAATCAAGGAAAGTTGTATCCCTGAAGCATTAATCTGTACGTGCTATGCCTGTGAAGTATTTCTTTATATCACAAATATATTCCTAATTAGACCATCAAATGCGTATCTACATTCTACGCATAACTATTTGTCTTGGTGAATTCCACCCACGTTGATCTATTTTCAGCCACATGGTCAAACATCCCGACTAATTTCAGTGCAGTTTTTTTTTCCCTATATAAATATATAAACACACAGATGTTCTATACACAATTTGAGCAAGCAGAGATTTCAATCACCACTGCATTGCTCTGGCTTTACTGGTATAAACACACACCAGTGGTTTTCACTGTTATCTCCCGCTGTCAAGCTGTGCACATGGAGGAAGAGGAGCAACAATGAAAATAAGCACATTTTATCTGAATATCTCTTAAATTTTTGTCCAGTGGGTAGACGTCATACCAAAATTCAGTGGTCCTGTAATTTTTCCAGGATGCACAGTCATGTTTAGAAGTTATTATGGAAGTTTAGAAACCTCTAAATACACACGACAGGTTTTGAAAAACACTGTGGTTAACATGGGTTCAAGCATGCTTGAGAAGTATGTTAAAATCCAAGCAAACAATCTATTCCTTTGCCTCTGATCCATTAATACAAAAGTGCGTGTGCACACATCACCAAGCGTGCATTCCAATTTATAGCTCTGTTATTCATAGCATTCATTAAAGAATAACAGCCCCGTTTGAATATCACAAGGCAAAATTGCTCACACATGTGGACCAAACAGACACACTAAGGCTGTATCCTTATGTTTTCTGAGTGACAAGCTTAATAAGATTACGTTTGATCTTTCTCTTAATAAAGCTGGATGACATTCAAGCAAGGCCTGGATTTTGTTTTAATGGTACGTTAAGGGAACTCAGAGTTTGGCAAAGCTGGAGGCCCGAACTGTGGAACAAACCTTGGCACTGCCAACATTCCTTTACGATCCCAAACTCCCAGACTTCACATAATGAATATTTATATCTATATAGACGCACATGCTCATATATTAAATACCCATCATTAGGTGGTCAAGGTCAGTGCTCTGGATAATAGGGCTGGATGTAATACCAAGAATGATGGATTTTTTTCTTTTATTATGCATCTCACAAATTAAGCAGACCTCAGTTTACAGAGTTTGCAATATGATGGAATGCTCTTAAACCACACATTCCAAAGAGAAGGAGAGCAACTCCAAGAAGTAACAGAAGTAAAAGAGAAGTGTCATCACCTTACTGTTTAAAATTGAACACAGAAGAATATGGAGAATCCTGCTTAGTTTTAATAACACCAGCAGCCTGATCTGACTTCAGGGGAAGCAGTCATTTGCTTGAGATAAGTCAGGGCTTGAGTGTTTTGTAACACGATGGGTTAAAAGCTAAATGGTGTTAGCTGAGTCGCACTGATTTAAACCATCGTTAGAACTGGCACAAAGATTACAAGAGGCAGAACATAAAAATCACTTAGAAGAAGAACAGGGAAGATAACACTCAGTTTTTCTTTTGAAAAAAATTAACGATCCCCTCCTCAATTAAAATGTCACTTCTGGAGAAGTTCCCTAAAGGATAAACCCATCTTTCCTTTGACTCATCAGTGGTGGATGTTCCACAATGTCAGCTCCAAAAGTAAAGCCTGCCATTTTACTTCACTGGTCCGTGCCATCAGAGATGGATGTTGGTGGTATGGCTGTTTTATCTGTTGTAGTTTGCATGGAACTAAGTAGGAGGAATTACTTTCGGAGCATCTTACCCAGTAAGGGTACGGTTCTGCCTCTGCATGTGCTTGGGCTGTGTGCCTGTGTAAATGTGCCAACCCCACAGTAAGTGAATGTGACTCAGACATCCACAGAGTTCGTGATGGAGTTGAGAACTGTATGAACATGGGGAAGGGATTGTTTAGGCTGTGTAATTTATCCACCAAAAAAATTCATTTTGAGGTTAAACAAAACTGTTCATGAATTATATTTGATGAAGAATTTAAGAGCACTGAAATAGTGTCTTTTGCTGTTTCCAAAACAAATAAAAAACATGGTCTTGTTTCAAAGCATTCAGAAATAATTTAATGAAATGTAATATATGTAGATTTCTTTACAAAAAGAACACAAGCATGGATGTTAAATTAAACAAATAAACACTTTGCACAACCTGAATTTTCTTCCAAGCTTTTGTTTTGGTGAGAAAGATACCTTGTTGTTCAGTGCTGACTTCATACAACTTTTCCTTCAATTATCTGGTTTGGCCAACAAACAAGTTATTTCCACTGCTCTAGACTAAGCCCAGATCTTTTAAGGCAAATGAATTTCCAACTCTTAGCCTCTCTCTTCCTGAATAACTACGTGGGCATTACTGCAAATCCCATGTATTGGGGATGGAGTCTACCGTGGCTATTAAGACCATAGCCATGGACAAGTGGTTCACATTAAGGCCAACTCAATGTCTGACCACAGAGAAGTGCACCGGGATGGGTGCTTAGTAGAGGCAAAATTTTCCATCCCATCTTCTTCTTTCAGTAAGAAGACTCCCACTGTATTCAACTCAAGCCATTCAAATTAACTTCTGAAGCTGCGTACCTTCCCAAACTAGCTCTGTTCCTGGTTATGACACCTGAAGTTACACCTTCTAATCTAATCAGAAGTCCACTGAAATCAATAGAAAAGTGCCTAGAAGGTATCTCCTTTACTCTCCAGGCTTCCAGCTCATTTAAAGATGACAGAGCTCCAGAGCACTGAGTGCATGAATTTAGAGATGAGCAGAATACGCACGGGAGACTCTTGCTTAAACAAGGATCTGTGTCATTAAGTACTAAGAGAATGCCCATTCTTGCAGGAATTTGGCTGAACATGTAGTCTCTCTCTTCTGTAATTATCAATTCCCTTCACTGGATGAAATTCAGATCATCCTTGACTGAAATAAGAAATTTGCTGCCTGCCCTAGTGGCATTTTTGCATCCAAACCCTGCGGTATTTTTCATCCCACTGAACTCCACCTATAAAGCTCTCACACTATATCTTGGCTGACTATTCTGGGCTATTATATAAGCCCTCTGGCACTGGTCTGTCCCAGATTTCTCCTAACCTCCACACTTTTTCTCACAGCCAAGTTTCTGCAGGAAACAAAACACTTTTCATTGAGGCCAATTAGCTCAAGAACGTCAAAAGAAAAAAAAAATCAAAAGGCTTTGGGTCAGTGACAAGAGCAATAGAGAGGCCAAGAAAATGAAAGAGGCTTGTTCTGAAAATGTTTTTTACTATGTCAGAGCCAATTCCCAATGGAGTGAAACAAGAAAAACATTCCTAGAGAGATTCAAGATCTGTCATGAATTCCCAAGGCACATTAAGAAGTCTCACTTTCCCTTCCGTCTCTCATTCCTTTCTGAGGTACATCATGGGGCTCCAGAAAGAGGATGATAAGTCAATAAATCTTTACAGCTGTCCCAGACATTCAAAGTAGCAATGAACCAACAGTTGGGGAACCTACACTTACTGAAATGCTCTGAAGTTTCTCTCATGTTTGAAAAAACTGGAATCAAAACTTCATTTGAAAATATTTTTGTTATGGTTGAGATGGTAGGACTGCTTCTCTCAAGAACCAGTCACTTGGCTTCCTCAACAACAGAAAGAAACTGGTCTGTGCCCCTACAACTCCATCCTTAAAAAGAAGCGCAATCTACTTTCCTCCCAGAAGGACATAATTATCCCGTTACATGTCTGTATATTGATAAAATTACTGACGACTGAACTTTGGAATGAACTTCAAGATACTGCAACCACTGCCTTTCCCACCACTGCCACAATGCTCATAATCAACTCTACCTCCAAGATGAGAAACACCATCAGAGCAGCAGATGCTTCTTTTCCATGCTTATAGATGTCAAACCTGCAGACTAGTATGTATTAAAACCAAAGCTCACTTTTCAAATTGTTTGAAGTATTAATTCAATGGATTACTAAGTATCAGTCTTAGAGGGCCCACCGCTGCTATTAGGAAAAGAACTCCACAGTGTTCCAGCCAAGCTTTATTAATGATGGACTTTGCACTTCCTAATCTCTTCAGAAAGTATACGTCACATGGCATCATAACATACCAAGCAAGGGATAGTCAGGCTCCTAGCAAATAATCCAAAATGACATTTCTGGGGTTAGTTTTTATGATACTCTTTGTAGGACAATGCCGCAAGTTGATCTTGAGTACTTCACTCTAAGAACAAAATATTCCTCCTGACATCTAGCTCTGTATTCACGGGTTCATTTTTTCTAATGATTAATTTTGAGTTCATGCAGAGTGTGTTCAAGATTACATGGATTCATATTCAGTTGACCATATCTGAGAAGATTATTTTAGTGTGCCCCAGTTTATGGTCCTTGCAACATGATCCCTCTCGTCTCTCTCTTTCTCTCCGTTGACAGTATTATTCTAACAACTAGTACTAGGAACTCATAGCAACAGCATAACAGCAGAAAACAGCTATTTCTCTCTATAAAAATCAGCTCTCATTCAATGCCTTACCCTCGCTCTGCCCTCACTGCTAACAGCCAAAAAGAACCAATTAAAGCATTCCTGTCAAAAAAGTTTCCCTCAAACCACCTTTAGACTAAATTTGTCAGGTTTAAAGTTTATCAAACATTCTTATAACCCTTGGTTTTCTAGCACATATTACTGCTGTTAAAAGGAATACCAACCCAAATAAGATAATGCATATCTGAAACAACCTGATGGAGGATGAAGATATTGGTTTAGATTTTGCCCACATCTCCCTGAGGAGCTCTTACCCACTTACCTACACTGGAAGATGTTTCCATCTGTACATGAGGCCAGTGCTAGCAGTACAGCACTGATCCTGGCACAAAGCAGGCAGATGTGCCATCTAACAGCTCTGGCCATATCTGATCATGTTTCCTGTCACAGTATCATTGTCTTGAGCCATCCGCCAGGTGGCTTGAACTGTACATGAGGAGCTTTCAATCAAAACACTCTGTAAGCAATTAACAGTTTTAAGTATTAAAAAGAATGTAAATTATACACGGCAATAAAATTTCACATGTAACCCAAAGATCTCAAAAAGCAGTTTAAGAACAGGCATTAGGGGTTCAATATTGTAACCCCTACTCAACAAGTGAGAGCTAATTAGAAAGCCATCCCACTGAAATAAGCAGGGCTGCTCAAAGAAGACTGTTTAATGTGCAGCTGCACAATTTTTATTTATTTTCTAAATTATAATGATTTATACTGTGGTTGTTTCTCAAAGCCACAGCCCAACCATATCTCCTGGTACTGTACTAAAATAAATGAAACACTGAGTGTTCCTATTCCAGAACTCCCTGTCACTGGTCAGGAACACACTTACTTTGGAACCAACAAATAAACATTTTTCCAGGTCTAGAAGCAGCCTACAATATATTTGTGCTTTATTAAGAGGCCTAATAAATTCACAGGAGTCAATAGCTGAAACAACTTTTCTGTGGCATACGACATGGCCTGAACCAACATGCAAAGCAACAGCCTCATGAGAAAGAGGATTTGAACTGTAAGTTTTGGAAGTAAAATCCCCATAGTACCATACAACATTAAGCTACAGCTCTTCAGCATCATTACTGCTATGTCTAGAGTTGGGTGGATTTTCCTGTGGTATTATCATCCCTTCTATCCCATGTCACTGCAACTGCATGCAGACAGCAGAGGTTATGTACACCGCATTATTTCAACAGAGAGCGCCTTTCACAACCCCTTGGCAATTTTCTACATAGTGTCAAATGCACTGGGCTGGGTAGAATGTTATTTTTCTTTGACTGATGCTGTCAACACTTTATCTGAAGTCTACCTCTGAGTGGAAGAGCTCAGTGAAAGTGTTTGCATTGCACTTGTGCGTTACGCTACACCCATGCTTGGGCACCTCTGCCCCATCACTCACCGATCCCACTTTCTGATCACTTGACTGCCATTTGGATGAAGCCCAACTCCGGTCCTCACTGAATGCAGTCAAAGCACAGCCAAAGAAAAAGAGAGTTGAAAATGGAGCTGAAGGAACTGAGATTCAAGAGTTGTGCTCTTTGTTTCTTGAAAACAGGTTTCCTGTAAATATGATAGCTAAAGAAAAGACCAGATCCCATAGTTTTGTCACTCATTATGGGGAACTGCAACATGCTCACAAGAGCAATATACTGGTGTTGAAGACAGATTATCTTCCAGTAACTAGTATTTAAAACACACTTTCTGTATCAAAAGACCACGCATGCTGTACTACTAAGCAGTAGCAACCTAGTTTACTTTCCATTATATTTTTCTCTAAATATTATTATTACAGTCGATACATTCGGGGAATCTTTGAGATGATCACAGGAACAAATGAAATAGCATACCTTAACCATGACTCGCTGACAGCCTAAGAATACCAAGAAATAAACACACTGTGCATTTAGAATTGCAGGGGAAATGCATCCCATCCAATTTTCCAGAAAACAATTTGGCTATGAAAGTGGAGCAAAGGAGTCTCTCTGCAGAGCTTGCTACCAAATCATTAGTCACCACAACCAGTGCCTCAGGCTTCTGAGTCACCACAAAGGAGAGGACCTCATCATCCACTCATAGCACAAGAGGAAATGACCTGCACCAATTCACAAGACAGAGAATTTCTCTTGAGCTGCCAGCAGCTCTCCCTGGCCATTGGCTTGCTCTGCTGTGGCAGTGTTCTACCCATGACTTGTATCAACCAACAGCAATAAATGGATGGTGTTAAAGACAGAATCACAGAATGGCCCGGGTTGGATGGGACCTCAAGAATCATGAAGACCATTCACCAACTCGTGGCACTTGAGCTGCCTACAGCCCAGAGGACTAAAATATGACTGGCACAACAGGAATCTGTTTTGCTTTCAATGTCAAGCTCCTTTTCCATAACACTATTCTGCTGTATTCAGCAACCAGTACCTTGATCCTGAATAATCAGTATTAATGATTCCACTTTTGCACAAATGCAGACGTAGTATACACAGATACCATGGGTATGTGTGTATTTTCCTGTAGAAAAATATGATATTTATGCTTTATAAGACGAACAAGGAGAACAGAAAACCAAAAATTCTGGGCTAACACCCAAACCACACAGCTTTGAAATCAGCGGTGTATTAAAAAAAAAAGAAAAAACACAAAATCACTCACACAACAACAAAAAAACCTACACTTCCTTCCAATAAAAGCATCCAAGTTTTCCAATCTGTTTATGACTTATGACTACCCACAAGAGAATAAAAGCTGGGCTAGATGAGTCTGGACCAGCATACAACATCAAAAGCCTCTCCTTCCCAAACCAGGGAACAATACCATCAGTGTCTGTGCACAGAAGCAGACCTGTTATTGCAGAACTTTCTCCCCAAACTGTTGTATCTGCTTTTAATTTCCAATGAATCAGGGAACACATCTGTGTGCTACCACTCTTCCAGGCCAATCCTCTATTGTTTTTATTCACAGAACTCATCTCTCTTTTCCTAACACCTGCTCACTACTCCCTCTGAAATACTGTCCTGACGTGTTCAAGTACTCAGAAGTATTCAAATTTGGCCATTTTCTCTAGACAAGGCTCTCTCTAGCCCTGCTTTTAATTAAATCATATTAGGTGGTATAGAAACAGGTGAACAAATATAATACAGTCACAAAGGCAACTACGACTCTGTTATGGAAAGCTGGACCCACAATGATCTCCAAATGATGGAGGTAGCTGAAGAATGTGATAAACACAGATCTGCGCAGCATCAATGGTAAGATTATAGAATTGTAACTCTAATATCTCTCCAACTAACCCACTCTTATCTAAGTAACACCCGACACTAAGAGTCTCTACTAACATTAGCATCATTTCTCTGCAAAGCTCTATCTCCAGCTACTGCAGTGGACGCTTGCCTTAGTATCAGTTCAAACTTTCTGTACCTTCAGTCTTGAGCCAAGTAATTACTTATGTGAATCCTTCCTAAGTCACAGATCCAACAAGGCATTAGGAATGGACCTAAATTGCATACGCCATCACTTCTCACTTCCAGACTTCAAGCACAAACCCAGGAGTGAGGCTTGGAGCAAGACTGATACGTCTCACAGGAGCTGTGGAGGAACATAATCTCCTCATCACATTCTGCTACTGTTCCTAGACTTTACGATAAAGCCATCATAGAGTCGTTTTTCCTTTATGGTAACCCAGGCCTGAAGCACCAGGTGTGCCAGGATATCAAGGCAAAGGCACTCCTCACAGCTTGTTCTTTCACCTGTGCTTGACTCACAATCTTATTTTAAATACTTCTTAATCTAGGATGTGAGGCTGGATCCGCAGTGAAGAAATTAACCACAATTTCACCTATCACTTGTCACTGAAGTGATTCCCTGAGACACTGAAGCCTCCAGGTTGGAGTGCAGCCCCACTGCAGGCCAGGGGAAGGGATCTCCACAGAAGCAATCTGTTAAGTGCTTAGCTTCCCACCGACCTGCTCAACGCAGCCTCCAAGTAACCATAAGGCATTTTACAGCAGTAAGATCACAGAACCATAGAACGGTTGGGTCAGAAGGGACCTCAAAGCCCACCCAGTTCCAACCCACTGCCATGGGCAGGGTTCCCCCCTACCAGCTCAGGCTGCCCAAGGCCCACCCAACCTGGCCTTGAGCACCCCCAGAGATGGGGCACCCACAGCTCTCTGAGCAGCTGTGCTGTGGGTGCCTCACCACCTCTAAGTAAAGAAATTTTTCTTAACATCTAACCTAAATTTCCCCTCTTTTAGTTCAAGACCATTCCCCTTTGTCCTATCACTGCCAGATCATGCAAATAATTGCTCAAAGATGAAAACTAAAAATATAAAGAAGCTAAAAACCTGTCCCAAGACAATCAGGATTATGAAGACAGGTCTCCCAAGACCAACAGTCTTTGCACAATGGAACAGAACAGTCGGCTGAAGCACAGGCCAATAACATCATATATGTATGACCATTCTCCCTAGTTATGCTGAGGCCTTTCATCTATGAAGACTTCATAGTCTCGTTGTCCTGTGTTTAACCTTGTGTTAAGTAGATAATTTATGACCATACCAGTACTCAAAAAGAAAGGGAAAAGCTGAAGTACTATATTTGAAACGAGTCTGGCAAGACATCCTGATCTCCCTCCACAATAACATTATGGCAAAGCCTAAAACTGTTTCCCAGGATGTAGTATATCTGACATGAATGCCTGCCAGGCAAAACCTTGTCTCGTTTAATTAGTTCTCAAATTTTCACCATCCAGCTTTCTCAGTGAGGTCTAGACCACAGTTCCTGCTGTCCATGCACCACAGGGAGTGAGACACCAAGTCCAAGGCCGCTGCTGGTGGCCTGGTTGTGAAAACGTCCGATGGAAACTCATCTCATTAAACATTTGAAAGACGGATGCTCTGGCACTGGAGCAGCTCAGAGCAGCTCAGCTGGAGGTTCTGCTGGCCTCCGACTCTGTCTTTGTAATATTTTAGGTTTTGCCTGCTGGAAAATGACTTGTAAAAATGCTCTTGAGTGCCAGTGTTTGGAACCGGATCGGTTTATAGCGTTCCCAAATTCTGGGATGCTCAGAGCTGATGTGCTGACTCAGATCACTTGAGGCAAGGAAGTTAGTGAATAGTTCAATACAGTGGTAATGAGATCTAGTGGAACTAGACCACTGTATGATTTATCCTGCATTTTGTAATCAGCACAGAGTGTTAATGCTATCCATTTGCTCCCAAACCTCTGCTTGGAAAAGAGCAAGGCTAGTCAAAGCAAATACCTCTCACCCTTACAGTATCAGCTTCTTTTCTTTGTGAAAGGAATGGTTCCAAATCTCTACAGCGGTGTCTGGCAGTTCAGCTGAATCCTCTAAATTAACATCTTAATTCCTATCAATTATTAGTCAGTTCAGCTTCAGCATTCCCAGCAGGGAAACGCGCAGCTTTTTATAGACAGTAACAAAACAACTGTTGAGATGAAATCTGTGAAACACTGACATATTATGAAAAATTTATTATTTTCAAACTATTGTGAACATTCAGTGACGGTAAGCAACAGGTCTTGGTGGGTAACTCAGGCTTCAAAGGATAACACACCCCTTCACTTTCCTTCTCCACACTGGAGTGTTTTCACCAATAATTCCTGGAAAACATTCCTATCTATCAAGCTCTGCGTTCTCTATTACATTGCTTTTCCAGGGCCCACTGTCATGCTTAAAACCTAGAGAGAACACGCTATGGAATAAGAAGGCTCACGGCTGTGGTAATTGGGAAAGCCCTCTGGCACACAGCAAAACAGTAGGAACCGTAAGGGAGCATCATGGCTTGCCACATGCATACAAGGAGCTGGAATACCCTTTCAAGGATATATTTGTGCATCAGGGAGTTTGGTTACTTTGCTTTCTTCCCTGCAATTCAATCAGAACAAGAGCTCCTCAGAAGACATCATCTTCCTCTGCAGTTTTCATAGAAAGGCAAAGTTAACACTGAACAACAATCCCTCTCGCTATTAAACAGGTTTATCTTCCCCATTAAATCAAAGATTTGGGGCTTTTGAGGAGAACTATCTTATTTCCTTAATTGAACCCTACACGCGACACCCCAGTTTTTGAAACACAACACTTATTTTTTCCCCAAGCTGCTCATGATCAAGTTGATGCCCTTCCTTGCTCCTGCCCGTATTGCTACATGTTTTCCTTGACTTTATTTACTTTTTCATTTTTAAACTTATGTCCCACACTTTCATAGAAAAAGAATGACTGCTAAAAAATCCATTAACATGGTTTGGCCACAGTCCAAAATTTCAGCTACCAAGAATGTTAAATCCTCCATCTGTTTGCTAGTTAGATAATGTTACCTTTGAGATTTCCTTTGGCTGCTAAAGACACTTTATCTGCCTTAAATGTTGCAGAAAATTACACTTCAGGTCAAAGCCTGTGTGCCATTAAATAAGAGGGGGAGGGAAAGGCTCTTGCTATAAATTTCTACCTTTAGTCCCTCCTAGTTTTTGGTACATTCAGACACTAAGAAGTTCAGAGTCGAGTGTAATCGTATTAATGACCTGGATAATTGATGATGAATGATAGATATGTTGAGCTAGACTCTAATCCACCTTTAAATATTTGCTCTACTTTTTAAAAATCAAGGGAATACCCTAAAGGGAAGGAAGCTTTTTCACACAGGAGAAACTAAGCAGTTTCAGTGTGCCTGAGTGAACAGCTGGCTAAAACACTACTCAGTGACTCAGCTGGGAAATGAGATTGGGCAGCAAGGTCCAGTGCATTCTTTAGTGCCAAGTCCAAGCTGCAACACAGAATCATAGAATCATTTGAGTTGGGACTCTTATTGGTCACCTAGTCTAACTCCCCTGAAATGAACAGGGACATCTACAGCTCCATCAGGTTGCTCAAAGCCTGACCATCAGATTTGTCCAGGAAGAGGTGACAACTACACTTAATGACATGACTCCATAGAGGGTAGGCCAGGAGGCAGTTCCACCTCCACTATTTATCTGCTCACTTCTTGTTAAAGTGAATGGGATGCATCATTGCCCATCTACTTCCCAGGGAAATGATCAGATGTGGAGGCTACAAGACTGATGTCCATGGAAGCTTCCTCTTCATCTGCAAGCTCTTTACAGCTGAGATTTCACCTGACAGTACAGGTTACTCTGAAGTCACAACATAACTCTGTAGCCATCTATGACCCACTCAGCACAGCCAACACAACAGGTGCTTTCCAGATGAGCACTAGAGATGAAAAGCCACAGCTGCTCAAGCTTCCTCCTCTGCTCCCTAAGGACAGCACAGCCCCCACTGAGAAAAGCTAACAAGGAATCAGCTAAGCATAACTTCATGGGATGCTGACAGCTACTTATCAGGCAGGATTAAAACAAGGCCCAAAGCCTACAGAAATTCTAGCGATGCATATAACAGTACAAACTCTCATCCTTCTACTTAGGGCTGTTACATACTTACAGGGGTGGGTGGCTAGATAGCACTGGTTAGAAATCGCAACAAGCAGTTAGCTGGAACACACAAGCCTGACACAGGATTGGACACAACCTGTTCTAGGGAAGCATGCAGATCCTTGTATCAGAGTTCAGAGTATAGCAGCCGGAGGATGCTCTTGCCAGCTGATCTTGTCTGAGCATACTCCTAGGCAGCCGGGGATGCATGGCTGGGGCTCTTAGTTTGAAACAGGAGGTATAGACCAGTCTGCTCTCATTTCACAGCTGGGAGGAAGATTTCCTTCCAGCCCTGTTATGATAGAGTTTCTTCGCATCCAGCCAAGTTTCCTTAGCAGCAGCTGGGGGACTTAAGTTTTAGGGTTAGAAAGAGATTTCTAGGCACAGAGCCCCATCTGCAGCAAAATCAAACTGAACTTGACAGCAGCCGTGGGAGGTCAGGACAAAAATGACTATGAAATAGATGGAGTTGTCACTTCATTAAGGAATAAGGAAAGCACTGATGTAAGCATGAAAGAGACAGGGTGGGAGGACTGAAGAGATGCTAAAAAGGTCATCCTTTAGCTTGAAGTTGCTGGTTCAAATCTGTTCCCACAGAGGGCAACCAGAATTCATTAGTCATTGCAGTGGCTTGTGAGTGGAGTAGGGGAGGAATCCCGAATAATTTCTAATGGAGAAACATCTATAGTTAACAGTTGTGCAAGGAAGATAACTGTCCAGTCTGCCTGACTCCAGGCTAAACGTAGGGTCTCAGTTATTAGCAGTCCACTTGGGGATATCAAATGCATGAAAAGAGCAAAGAGAACATGTGCCTGGATTGTACAAACTCCTTCCTAACTAACAGGGAAGCTTCATGTAAATGACCACAATCAGTCCTGCTCAGCCTGCAGAGAAACCGAGCACAGTTGCTACCATTGACCTAGGAAGTGTGAATGAACCATTTGTTTGGAAACAGATGAAAGGAAGTGTGCAAATGAAGCTTGTCTCTATCACCACGACAGATTTACTTCTTCAAGTGGCCTCAAGTAGCCCTGGAAAGGAAATCTGGAATGTTGTAACATTCATAAATATTTGAATGTTCTGTCTTACCTTGAAAACAGGCAGAAACCCTATCCTAAAGAAAGCACTCCCAGACTGAGCAGTCATTTTGTTAAGCAGGCCACGACCTGTGGAACTAGGTACGGGTGATGTTTAATCTGTATTTCTATCTATGCACATGTACAAACATACAATAAAATGCAGTGGTTGTCCCGCTGTCCCTAGGAAGTGCTTGAAAACAAAGCTAAAATCTAAACCTGGTTACTTAAGGCTTACAAATGAAGCTTAGAAAGTTTAGAAACAAATCAGAAATACTCCAATGTGTCAGCTGAAACAATTATTTTTCCTTACTTACAGTTATTCCCACAAGCTACAATATTTCATTATTTTAATTAGAGCAGTATCTAGTGTCTTAGGTGTCTCCTTGCTTATGTAACACCAACCAGACAGTTATTGCACGCTCCTACCTTATGCTCAGACTTTCCATCTAGTTGCCACAGTGGAATCTGAGAAGTGGTGCTCGTGAAGAGGAATTGTGGACATATTCCATGCTACATAGCATGATCTGCAATTTAGAACTGGTACCGTTATGCAGACTAGTAGAAAGCCCTCCTGCATGTATTGTGATGGCATAAATCTATACCTGTTGTGCTGTTGGTAGCTACAGAAAAGAAAAAGCAAACAACCCCACACACCTATGGAATTTTCTTCTTGAGATACTGAAGCATCTGAACACACCTAATACAAAACTCACCGCATTTGGTGGGCATGAGTTGCATTAAGAACTGCAGGGTTTAGCTGCCCAGCTAATTAAAGATACTTATTTCTTAACTGAAAAAAAAATTAAAAAAACCCTGCAATTGGATCCACAGGAGACTTTCCCCACCAGCTGGTTTTGAATGCTGTGGTACTCTTCCCACTGGGTATAATTAGATTGCTATAACCTAAACAGCCCTTCCAGTTCCATCATTTTAATGTCCCCCAAGGTGGTAAACAGAATTAAAGACTCATTCCTGCAGTCTCTAGGTCAAGAAATATGTATGACTGTACATATATCTGGAACACTTTCCCTTGTGGCTACAGAACAAGCCACAAGTAGTTTACTGAAAAGCATCATGAAGTCTGACACTCTGGCTTAAGTCTTTCAAGACCATATTAGCACAGGATCAACTCTCCATTCTGAGTAGTATGACAAGGACTGTAATGGAGCCATGAACTGCCAAGCAAGGGAATAACGGAGACATGGAGTCAAGCAAGAAGAATAACAAATAGCAGTGATAAAAATGGATTGAACCAATTGCAATATCCCAATTGTTTCTTTTATGAGGAAAGACACTATGCACTGTACATGTAGACAGATGTCCCTGGTATTGATTCTTGTTCTCCCAAATTGCAAACTATTTCAGTGAAAGAAATCAATCAAAAAAATAATTTTAAAACATTTCTTTTTGGGCAGACAGAACTAGTTCTTGCAAAATTATTTTGGATCAGGAGCATGCAAAACACACTAAGTTAAATATTTTCTTCTCCTTGGGTTTCAAGGTTCCTCTTGATATTCAGAATATCCAGAAATTTTCTTTGAAAAATAACAAAAAAAAGTCAATATGCTTTATTTTGAAAGCTCCTAAAAAAATCCTTTTTTTTTTTTTTTTAAATAAATAGAACACTGGAGAAATTATGCATTTCAATTGTTTCTTTTCCATCCTTAACCCAAGTAACTGATCAATTTTTAACTGAAAGAAAGCATGATTTAGGAGCAGGAGAATAGTTCTACTTTTAGCACAATTATGGGCATTCTGTTCTTAACCTAAGTCAGCTAATGCTGAAAGAGCGTCCAGCTTGTCTTCACTCTAAGCCAATCTCAGCTTTGAGATAAAAGATTCTCTTCCTCTCTTTATGTTCTATTAGCAAAGGAAAGACACTAAACTATGTCTGTCTTCTCTGCTTGAAGAGAACTAAAAATTAGTCTGCTTCTAGGTCTTCAGTTCTGCTATCAGTTAGAAGCTGCTCACAGACTGAATCCTTCACCTGTTCCCTCTCATGGCAAGCGTTATGGAGATACGGAGGTAGAGTGCATCTTTTTGGGAAGCTGCAAAGGTTGTTTTGATAAAGGGTAACATGAGGAAGAAGCTGCCCCAGACAAGAAAAAGCATAACAACGCTTACTTGCCAAGCAGTAAATTGAGGAAAAAAGGCAAGAGGTCTAAAGAAGGAATATGATTCAGGCTAAGATCCCAATTTACTAAAGGAATTAGACAAAGTGCCTGGAGGTGCAGTCCCTACTAGCCATACTGTTCATTACAACCAGTAGTCCATTCTTGAGTCAAACCTAGAGACCATTTCCTTTTGTACATGTTTCAGATGGAGACTGAAGTTAGTTCTTCTGCATTTCTAACCCCTGCCTCTTTTAAACAGCTCTGCTTGGAGAAGACAGGGAGATGGAATAATTTGTCATCCTTCCATTGTTCTAGCTAGAGCTCCAGCCCACAGTGGAGATGATGGATATCTGAACTGTTGTTTCTTATTAGCTTAAGGGGAAAGAGAGGTATATGAATAATGCTCTTGATAGGACGTACAGTAAATTTCACATGGGATTAAACAAAGTTAAAGTTCATTAACTAGATTTAGGGGGAGGGAAAAACAAAATGATTAATCAATGGATGACAAAAAGGAAATCATACTCAGCCCAGGGAACATGTACATATCCTGGGGGCATATGTTCTCTCACTTAAGTAATCTTGCTGAACAATTGCTCACAATTTAATTGAACAAGTGAGAGATTCTGCAATAAATTAGGTAGAGAGTCAGAAATGGAGATTAAATCTGGATATGACAAAAGGAAATGCATTTAAGGTTTCTTGTGCTGCTAAAGTACTTGATATTGCAAATCCTCTCTTTTTCCCCCACCAGTAATATTTACTGCATTATAGAGTTCAGAAAAGCAAACAAACTTTGCTTAGGATACAGGCGAAACAAAAAAATAAATCAAATTAAGTCAGATTTTGTATGAGCTTAATTGACTTTAGTTGAATGAATGGGTTTGGAATAAATCCTAGAAAGAAGAATAGTAATATGGGATAGACTACTTGCCGACCAGAAAAAATACTTAGAAAACTAAGCTCACCTGTGACAGTCAGTGTGACATTAAAGAAAATAATCTTGACAAGGAAAAAGACATATTCCCTTCTGAGATTATTCAGCATTCGATGGTAGTACTGGTTGGACGACAGGTCTCAGAGGATTGTGATCAGTGATACAGAGCCTACTTGGAGGCTTGTAGCTCTAGACGTGTCTCCCTGGGCTCAGTTCTGGGTCCAATATTGTTTAACTTATTCATGATTGACACGGATGCAGGGACAGGGTTCCTCTTCAGCAAGCCATGAAAAGAAGCACCATCAGAAGAAAGCTAGTTTTGGCAGGATGCACCAGTTGGGGTTTTTGGTTGTGTAATAGAGGCTGCGCACACACGCTCCAACTTTTCCCTCAGCAGGGCATTAATAGGGCTTTCCTCCTCTTCCTGGCTGTGTACCCTCAAGTAACACACACAGCCTAAAGATCCTTAAGGCTCTTCATGCCTTTGTGAAATTAGTCAAGGGTTAATGGGGAGGGGGAAGGAGAGGAGTAGACAAACATAAATCCGCTTTGAGTATACCCACATAAGCCTTGTTTTCTTAAGAAACCACAAAGACAAAGAAGATCAACAGAATAAGTCAAATACCAGGAAACAGGCCTCACAGTAGGAGATTTAAGTAATGTGGTTAATTTGGCATAAGACAGAGAGGCACTGACTGCGATTATACTTATCTTTTCCAGGAAAACTTGTGCATGTGGAAAGATGCATTAGTTTAGCAGAGAAAGGAACAACCTAGTCAGTCAGAAATGACATACAACAGGTCAAAATGAAAGGAAGGTACTTATCTGTTTATTTTGCCAGCGCACATAATAACCACTGGAAGAGAAGGGAAGTAGAGAGAGATCCATGACTGTCTTTAAAATCATTTGGTCTTTGATTTCTTGCTAAGTCTTCCGTCCCATCTTCCCTTCTTCATCCTCTAGCCAACCCAACTAGTGAAGCAACAGCTTAGGGGTGGAAGATGGCCAGAATCAGCTCCATTCCCATACACAAAGCTCTGTTAATACTCAGTACTGCTCCTGTCAATACCATTAGCTCTTTTTCTATTGTTTCAGTGGGAGAAGGATCACATGTACATCATTTTCCCTGGGTAACATTGCAGAAACAGTCCTCTACTAAAGAATGGCTTTGATTCGTCAAAGAAAAGGCCTCACAAACTGACAGTTTTCATCTGATTTTCTCTGGGCAACGGGGGAAGGAACATATTTTCTCCTCCAAAGGCATTCAGCAAATTTGTACTCCAGTCAGCTAATTTTATTACTTCTCATAAATGTCTGTTCCTGTAATGCTCTCAAGGTATTTTCATAATTCTACCTTGGGAATTACAAAACAGCTTTCTCTTTGATAAAGTAACCTGCAGTATTTTATTTTATTTTTTATGTTATGAACAGCTGAAAATGTATGACATCCCATAAAATGTCTGGGTTAGGCCTTTGAATATTACTTCTTTTAAGAAGTCTTTTAGCATTGAGGCAGAGAAATACAATCCTAGGATTGCAGTCTATTAGGCAAAAAGAGGGAAGGAAATCCTTAAAGCCAATGTCTAGAGTGTCTTTAAAGTTGTTTTGCTGTATTCCAAAGGGATCCAACTTCCATTTAATTAAATTTTTGTTTAACAAAAAGAACCTGGATTATTTTATTTATTTATACATTTTTGCAGAAGTTTATGATGAAGTATATTAGGAAGAAGAGGGGGAGAGGAGAAAGGTGCTCCCTAAAGACAACGCATGTTTAAGGAATGAAATATTTAACTAGAGAGCCTAAAAATTCATTTCATGGCCTCAGAGTCCCAACTTCACTCATAGCAACAACTGCACATAGAGGAAAGAATCCTTTGCACTTATTCAAGTCAGGCTGCATTTTCATTTAGTTACCTCTCCAAATCACAGGCTGGGGAATGCTGCAAAGGTACTCAGTCAGCTTTTTGTCATGCAGTTGTTATGGGGATTTTGCAAGGCTGTTTTCCAAAGAAGGTTTTTTGACCAATTTATACCAAATTTCTGATTTACGGTAGTAGCACATCTGTTTGTAAATAGGAGAGCCTACAGTACAGTAAGAGCCAACATTTCTTTTAGTACATTTTAGTAGACAAACGATCCTCAGAGAATTTTATATTTTAAAACCTCAATGTTGTTTTCTCCCAGCAGCCACTCTAGCTCAGGATCCAGAGTATCTCTAAGCTAGAAGAAATAGTAGAAAAACATGTATGTCACAGATGAGTGTTTTTCAGCATATCCTTCTACTCCCTCTGCTTTAGGCAATTGCTGAACCAGGGGTTACATCTCTGTTAGAACTTTAATGAGCCATTGGAGTACTTGTCTTTTATGAATGTGTCAAAGCTTTCTGCGTATCCACTAAAACCAGAGCAATTAATAGAAAACCGGCTCCCTAGTTCCTTGACAAAGCTATCCCACAGCACTGCTGGCCCACAACTGCATGTCTCTTTTCGCCAAGGTTAGCATAAACACCACAAGAGATAAAACTTCAAGTTCTTGTGAAAAACCACTGTTCTCTGTAAGACTCCAGATGTTTCACAGTCTCAGCTCTAGTAATTACTCCCTCTTTTTCCAAATTACATCTTGTGCTGGACCTGCATTACTTGAAGCTTGCTATTTCATAATTACCACCTTTAAAAATGTCATCACCCCCCC
>JACDJE010000101.1:4238812-4423834 GCA_016647715.1 Pavo muticus
GGTTGGGAACTGGCACGGGCTGCCCAGGGAGGTGATGGGGTCACTGTCGCCAGAGGTGTTCAAGAACTGTGGGGTGGGGGACCAAGGGACACAGTTAGTGGACCTGATGGGTGTGTTGGACTGGCTAATCTTAGAGGCCTTTCCCAACCTTAATGATTCTATGGAATGAAGTCTCTAGCATTGCGCTGGTTGTCACTGGTCTGCACAATTCCAAGTTGAACAAATGGCAGTGGTCTTTAGTATAAGCACAGAGCAAGTGTCAAAGCCAATCCTTGAGGTCTATGGCAAATACTATAACTGCTCATACACCTTGTCTTGCAAGTCAAGGCTGCCAGCACAAGTGAACTTGTTTCAAGCCTACTCGAAATACCCATGGAACCAACCATGCAGAAAGTATGTGTAATCACAAGTCTGCTTGGTTAGTGCATGCCACACTTCCAGTAACACACACCATGACGAACACAGTACTTCTGGTTCAGTAAAGTGAATAGGATTCCCCACACATTCAGAATAGGGCATAGCAGGAAGTGTTTTGCTGCATCAATTATATAACAAATACAATTTTTGAATCTTACGTTAGCTTGAATTACAAGCAGTACCATGACAATTATCACCAATTATTGTGTTTTTGACTGAAAGATATGAATAGCGCACAGAACTTCTGGTGGCCCTCTCAAAATATGCTATGAGTGGGAAGCTGATGTACAGCATGCTATGTGCAGCATCTGCCCTGCTTAAGCTTTGCAAATTCACATTCACTGGAGGTGCTGCCTCCCTGCTGCATGCAGGGGCCAAGAGGTGTAGATTGGCACCTCCAATCTGCAGCAAGAATGAGTCCTGTTGCTTCTTGCCTTCGGGCTTTATTCCAGCCTGACCTTCCATGGAAACAAAGATTCTGTGGTCACACGTACCTCTCGTGGTTTTTTTTTTTTTGCTAGTGGCCCTCAAATACTTTGTCCCCCACTTCAGCAGCGGGCACTTCAACATGAAATATTAACAGATTTCATCAACACAGGCGCAAGGGTAGAGAAGACAGGATTGATCAACTCTCTCCGTAGAGCAAATGGGACCATTCAGCATTAGAGAAATCACTTCAGCTGCAAACAGATCTTCATTAATGGCTCTCTTTGCAGTAAGACTTGCAATAGCTTATAGATGACATCTGAAATCTGCACAGGGACATCACCAAGTGCTGATTTATTTAACCTGAAACCCTACTCACATTTTTCCTGTTTCCTGCGCTAGCACCCTGTAAAGTTGATAAAAAATAACCCTGAGGCTGTGTGTTATGAAACAGCCAACACATTCCTTGATGATATACAAAAGTGACCTCCTAACTCACTTGAAAACTGTTGCACTGACCACATCAGAAGAGAAAAAACAACACTGAGAACAGAGAGGGGGCCAGTTATCAAGCAAATCTTCAAAAAAATTTGTGATTATCAATTCACTGAAAGACAAAGCAATTTCTCACATTCCAAGAATTCCCTTAGCACAGATCCGCAAGAGATCTACAGAATGCAGAACTACTGCAAGAACAAGTTAGATAAGATATATGGGAGATAAACAACTCATCGAGTTAGGGAAAAGTTAGGAAAGTCAAAGAAAAGTTGTCAACTATAAACATGAAAGGAATAAGAAAGATGATTTCTTGAGCTTCTTCGCTGTTGGAGCAGTAAATGCTTGTCAAGAAAAGCTCTTGGTACACTCTTATTACCCGGTGTGGCACTCATTACCAGGCAGGTTAGAAGAGCCATTAATACGGCATCAAGTGCTTAGCACCAAAACATTGCTTGGAAGGCCTCTGTAGAGAGGAGAAGCTTGTGGAGCTGAAAAGACAGCATTCTGTCCACTGCTCTCCAGCATGCTTTTTAAGAGCGATGTAGGCAAACCCTATAAATCTAAGTTAACCCTATAAGCCTAGGGGAGTCGGAATCCATGATTCCATACAAGACTAGGAAGAGCTCTGCAGCATTAGCTCGTTCTAAACAATATCAAACCTGTTTCTTGAAACATTTGTGTAGATTTATGAGGCTCTGGTGGGTGGGAACTTGAAATAGATACCGTGCTTCTTCTCTTCGATAGTGGAATGATTTATGCTGCCAGGCAGCCCTTCGGCACAAAGCCAGAACAGATCTATCCATCAGATGTGGCTAACAAGTGTTGTAGAACTGTGAATAAAGCAACTGCAACGTGAGCATCAGTTCTGTGAGCACGTGGGCCCCAACAGGGAACAACAGGTGCATAACATAACCACAAGCGAGGAGAAAAACAAAGAGGTATGTACAGAGACAAATTTAAGTTGCATTCATCCCCATAAATCACTGTGACAAATACAATTCTCACCATGAAAAAGTAAAAGTAAGAAGGAAAAAAATGGAGATATGTGCTTAAAAAACAGTGTCACAGCACATTGAACAACAGAACTGGGAGCAGCCGTGTTAATCCCTCACGGACTATCTCACCATAATGATTATTTATTTCTCACAAATGGGAATTGTAATCTACTGATTTTGTAGTCGCATTTTTGTGGCTTAACAATCCACATGTCTCAAGAAACATCGGCCTCCCTACCCTCCCCTGGTTAAATCAATCACACGTGTGGCACACAAATGAGATGGCTACATGTAAACACTGAGCCTTTGATGCTCTCCATCCTGTTTATCCTCAAAACAAGAGGAAGCCTGAAAGTTGTACCTTCACTTCCACACTATGACTTCCTTCCTAATATGCCACTGGAATCATCTTATCCTCCACAAAAACAAAACAAACAAAGATCCGTGATATTGTCCTGAATTCCCAATAGCTATTTACCAAATATTACTGTATCTAAAATAAGAAAGAAGAAAAACCACATGAGAAACAAGAGGAGATAAGGATTTGAGCCAGGGTGCTGTTCGACTGCCCAGGACAACACACAGGTGCCCTATCTCCTTCAGTGAATCCACACTTTGCCCAGCTAGAATTAGAGGAGATTCAGAAGACTCCAAAATCATGAAAACTGAAGGCCAGTGTCATTCAAAACCTGCCTAGCAACTTATTATACTGAGGAACAAATCCTATCAACCTCAAAATCCTACAGTTCCGTAGGTTACTGCAGGGCAGCTTCTCTTAGCAGCAGTATTAAAATTGTCCCTGCTCTGACTGAATGATGCTCAGCACCCTCAGAGAGATCCTGCACATGAATTATGCTTTCGTGGAGCCTGCAGGGTAGGAAAAGGCTTCCACATGACTTGCGCTTGAGCATGCAGAGCAAACCTCGCTCTAACACCCCGCTGATGGAAAACAGACTTTCTTAGCCTGTTGGAATGAAAGAGTAGCTCAATGCCTGATTCTACCTTTTCATGTCTTCTTCTTTCCCAGCAGGTGTTGCTTGAAAGCAGCCAGAGGTCCTCAAAGGCACAAACCCATACCACAATCTCTGTGCACCAAGCAGACGAACCAGGATCCCAAAGCCCTACTCCCCAGTACAGCACGCCTTCTTGTCTACCTGTGCTCCTGTAAATAAGAAGATCTGCTAAACTATGATGGTGAATTCTGTCAAAACTGATATCAGGTGCCCCAAGTCAGACAGGTCAAGCTGAGATTGTCATCCCGGGACATCTGAGAGCTGGAGACTCCACTAACATGTGATATCGAAGTACATGTGATAAGAAGGGTGTGCCAAATAATTAAACTGTAGCCTTCCTCTAACATACCAAATAACAAAACTCAAGCTAAATTAAAAGGCAAATAGTGGATTAAGTAATATAACAATTGTCATATGTATTGAATTTGATCTTTTACTACAGCAGGATGTTAGTAATGAAAACAATCCTTTAGCTACTCAACCTCATAAATCCACAAAAGAAAGTGTGTTCATCAGATCTTTCTTTGTCCTACAATCTAAGGGATGGCTTGTAGCATGAGGCCACGTGAAAATGAGAGTAAAGATAAAGACAAGGACAAAGCAGGTTAAAACACTACCAAATTAGCTGTCTGCATTCACTTACACCAACAAGAGCATTTCCAGCCCAGCTGCTGCTCAGCTGCTAAAGGAGATGAAGAAGAAAGATGGTGAACCAGAATCACAGTCATTTATTAAGAGATGCACTTCATTAGAACATTCTGCTATTAAATTCTACATTGCTTTTCTTTTTCAAACATCAGCAACTATTAATTCTGTAACGTGCACTGAATCCACATAACTGAATTTTTTAAGCAATGTTTTTCAGCTGGGCAATGCTGTTATCAGTTCCAAAACATTTTGCAGAAGATATCAATTTTGACAAGTTACTGATAAAGAAAATTCTGATCTCATCATTTGGATATTGCCATACTGTTAAATTTTTCATCATTTCTTTATAATATCACTTACAGAATTACTTTTGACATTGATGTTAATATTTCAACATAGCATGACAGTCAAAATGATTCCACAGATCATACTTACACACGATGACTAAGCAGTTACCTTTAATACTTGGCAGTATGGGTCACCATCAAGGGGGAAACACAGTAGGGTTTCCACTGAGATTCATGTTGGGGGAGGATGGAATTTCTGTTCCAAAACCTTTTAAACATTCTTTTTTGATTCAACTTAGAGTACAAACATATTTCTTTCCCTGGAAGAGAAACCCTACTTTTCAACATTCGGCACGTGTGGCAATGATAACGGCATTTCTTTGCACTGACTTTCAACCACTGTCTTGGAAAGAGTTTAGAAAGTCTGAGGAGAGTTCTCCTCCAGTGGCACAACCATACTCCTCCCAAATACAAGCCAAAGGGACAGGATCTCTGCAGTTTTACATCTTTTAATAAAGCTGCTTAAAAGGTACAGCACACCTCCAGCAATATGAACATCCATATAAAATAAGGACATCGCAGCCTTTTAATTATTACTATTCTCCTGCTACACTACAGTAATTCCTTGAACCTCAGTATACAACCTTGTCTGCATTAACATATATATGTGTGTTTGGTTGGTTTTTTTTTAGCCCAGATGTTTACGTTCACCCATCCAGCGCCCAGCAACCAGGGAAGAAAACACTTTTTAAGCAAAAACCAACAGACAAAAGAAAAATAACTCAATAATTTTGGAAATATGTTTTGATAATTCTAGAGAGTTCATTTGATTCCTGAGAAAAGGAGAAGAAACGTGCAGTGACTGTGGAGATTTGCAGGAGCCAATAGGGCATCACTCAGCAAAATTAGGTCCAAGCAGTAGCTCCTGCCACAGGACCTTTTGTGTGAGTAACGGGATGACAGGAAAAACAGAGTTGGTGTGCCCTCGTAGCGAGGGATTCTGTATAAATGAACACGATGCAAACAGCAAGACAAAACAAAACAAAAATTAAATTAAATTAGAAGTTGCCTTTAGTCTGTAGCTAGCCTCAAAATGAGTTTTCCAGGTGTTCTTAAACATATTATTCACTTTTTGTTCCAGGCACAAGTGCCATAGAAGTAGTCATTTTTCAACACTAAGATTTTAAAAGATATATCTCTTCCTCCCATTAAAGCTTCCCCAGGAATCTCCATCCAAGTCTCTGTTTTAATGAGTTACTGGATTCTCCATTTTCAGAAAGGGAAGTGGAAAATAAAATCAAAAATATTTGGGAAAACAGTTTCTTATGCATTTGGAAATAAAATACTTTTTTTGATTAAAAAAATCACAGCAAACACAGATGTTCGCTAAGCCTGAAAACACTGCTTTCAAGCTGTTCTTCTTTAGGAATTCCAAGCACTTATCAATTTGATATTAGGACTGTGAGAGGCTGAAGCCATTTACGATATACTCTATTAAAGGCCATCTGGACAGACTAATCAGACTGAGTCAGTGACTGCCAGTACAATGCCAGTAACACAAAGATGGACTTCCATTTAAGTTACGCAATGGAAAATATAACCGCTGTTGAGGATGCAATCCTCAGTCTGAACCAGCTGCGTGGAGACTGGCATTTGGAGGTCCTAGGTTTGAGCAAACCCTGCCAAATCCAGAGGTGCAGACCATTATACAGCCAGGAGTTTATAAGAAACCATCTGTTAAATTTCCCCTTGTGCCACCTCTTGGAAGCAGGGCACATGTGCCTTGGATCTCTCTCCCATGTGCAATAGGTGAATTTGGTGAGGTATTGGCACAGGCTGCCCAGGGAGGTGGTGGAGTCACCATCCCTGGAGGTGCTCAAGAAAAGGCTACATGTGGCACTGAGTGACAAGATCTAAAGCAGACACAGGCATGGACTGACGGCTGGACTAGATGACCTTAGTGGCCTTACTGATCTTAATGACTCTATGCATCAAACACATGGCCCCATCAGCAGGATGCTGGAAGTACCATCAAAAGCTTCAAAGCTGCAACTGCTAACGAGCAAGTGTGAGGAAGAGCTCACAAGGAAGTCATAGGCCATTTATTATGCATGCAAGGACAAATTTTGCACTGTGCAGTTTCACATCTGCTGCTGGGTTACGTGGTAGAGATATGTGTGCAAGGAACTTTCCCTAATCAGATTATTCTACAAGGAGCTGCCAAACAGTACCTCTAAAGTCCTCTCTTGACCCCAGGAAGTCTGTGTGTAACTGAGCCCACCATGAGTCTCTTGGTCACACCACAGCCTGCTGAAAAGGGAGCCCACTGACTTGCAGCCACAGGTATCTGTACTTGAATGTGGATTATATTCTTGAATGGTCTTTTCCTGGCAGGATTTGCTCCTAGGTTTTCATGCAGCAGGACAAACTCATACTTCAGGCACTGGTAATTATGTACGTGATAGAGGTTAAAAATAATCTAACAAGTACTGCATGCCCTTATGACCAAATCAGGACTCCAGCTCTGGCACAAACAATGGCTCAGGCACAAAGAGGAAACCTCCAGAACTGCGCACTGGGGCTGCTCACAAACAAAATGGCACCACAGGACCAAAATGGAATCCAGAAAGTTTGCTTCCCTCCCCTCTTTCACCTAACTCCCATTTGCAATGATAAGGAAGGGGCAGAAGACTAAAAATAAACAAGAACTCTATTAACACATGCAAATGTCAGTAAGCTAATAAGATTCCAAAACTGTTTCAACTCTGAGAAAGAAATAACCCAAATCAGGTCAATCTGAATAGTAATGAGATGACATTTTCTCCTCACGGGAGGCCACAGCTGAAGCATGTGAAGCTGTTTGCAGTCCTCTCATCTGAATGACCACATCAACCTGATAAACTTCTGTTACATCAATATTGTTCCTGTCCCTGCATTTAGCATAATTAATTCAGATGCAATCAGGATGGAGAGCAAAACATGCTCTACAAGTGCCCCCCCAGCGCTGCAGTCACAGTGGTATTTTGAAAGTGGATTTAATCAACTGTTATTCAGGAAAGAGAAAGTTCAGGCAGGTGCAGTTACAAATAATCCAGAAAGATTAAGGATGTCTCAGTGGCTGATTATACTGCAGTACAGGAAGCACACATCGGTGTGGAGGATGACAATATGTTTCCACCTCTTCCTTTAACAAGGGGCATTGTAATTGCCTGAATATTTATTTTTCCAACTAGAAGTATCTGAAGCATTTTGCAGTGCACAACCTCCCACCTCTCTTCTCCTTGTCTGTACAAAACAACTTGAAGTTAAAACTGACCTGGTCAAAATGAATTTGCATGAGTATTTTTTTTCTGCATAACCTGTTTGTATTATTAATGAAATTCTATTATTAAATATATGTTATTTTCCCCTTCGGTAACTTGCTAACAATACTTTTAAGGTATAGTCACACAAACAATTTCCATGCAATTCACATTCACTCACAACTTAGACATCACTACTTCATGGGTGTATCAACAGAACAGCCTCTCTGCTGCTCACCTTTTCCCACAGCTATGTTGAAATCCATCTCCAACTGACCTACCTAGGAATGACTTGAGATCTCCCTTGATTTGAAAGCAGACTGACAGGTGATGACTGCACTGCAGGCACAGCAGTTATTTTAGCCAATGCTCTCTAGAGAAGAAGCAATGGAGCAGGCCTCTGAACAGACATTCATATCAAAACTGACCGAAGGGATGGAGAAATATGGTACAGGGAAAAAGTATCTCTAAATCTTGAGCTTGTTTTTCAGTAAAAATATTTTGAGGAAGATGTACTACACCAGAGAAATAAGTTGCCCTCAGGAGTTCAAGGCAGGTGATCATCATGACAATTCATTCTATATACTCATCTCCTACATCTCAGGGCTAGGCTCTGCTTAAATATTTTACTAATATAAAAGAACTGATGAGTGGCATTTCTGGGTATAGCTGATTCTAACTCAAGAAACACACAGATGTGGTACTTTGGGACATGGTTTAGCAGGTATTAATGGCGATACGTGGATAGTCAGACTAGACAATCTTAGAGGTCTTTTCCAACCTTGATTCTATTCTATGATTCTAATTCTTGAGCTAAGAAAAGTAGCACAATGGATACTGCTGTATTTCTGCTGGCTTGAGCTCCTGCATAGAAGAGGCCAAGCAGAGCCACAGCTACAAGGCCTGACATGCAACTTGGAAAGCCTGGGACAGAGCCTGGGTCCCAGCTGAATGTTGATCCATTGCATCAATTAGGGCTTGGGGACCTCTCAGCTTATGAGGGTTGGTCTATGTCACCAGCTTTACAGACTGCTCCTTCAGCTTGTTATCAGTCCAAGGGGGAAATCTAACAGAATAACTCCACATTGGTCAGAGGCTGAGCAAGAACAACTCATTTAGCAAAAGTGCTGACGTACAGAGGGAGCAATGCTGGTGGGGGAGCACAGACAAGTGTTTCCATTCAGATGCCAAAACACGTGTGAACAGACAATTTATTTACATTAGCTATTTTCTGGAAGAAGAAATGGGAAGGGGGAGAGGCTGGCTCCTCTGTGGATTCTCAAGTTCTGTCTCAGCAGATGTTAGTGTTGGGCCCCATTGTCCCCTTGGCACCATGCCACCTTCTGGCATAGGGCCATCAGGACCTGAAGGACACAGTTAGAACATGGAGCCCTGCTCCTCCCAGGTTTGCTTGCTGTTGGTCCATGCAATCTGTCCATTTCCTTTCACGCACAGTGTCACCATTGGATCAGAGGTCAGGTAGCCTCCAAAGGACAACCACAGCCTTCTCTCAGGTAGAGCCAACACACCACTTGCAGTCTGGTGCAGAGCTATCAGGCATTTATTGGAAAGTAAACTCCTAGGAAACTGCCCAGTGAAGCACAGATAGGTCCAGCCTAAAGGAGCAAGATATGTTGCAGTGATGCTGGGAGTCTGTGCAACACTGGCACAAACTGATCTTGGCTACGTCATGGGAGGGAGAAGCTGACTGAATAGTGCTATGAGGCTGCTAATGAAGTGCCAAGACATCAGACCAATATCTAGATGTCAAAGGCTTCTCATGGGCCCAAGAGCATGAAATGAGCTTTTGATGTGTACTTGTGAACTAATTTTGAATTTACAACATCACATGTACAAAGCTCCAGATGAAAGACTGTTTTGCAATTATGAAATAGGACTGTTCATGTTGGTGTCCCACTAATGGAACATAACACCTACAACCAAGTTCCCTTCCAAAAGAATAATTTTGGCAGATAAAATGTATAGATAATTTCATTTTTAAGCAAATGCCATTATTACCTGGTATATAAATTCTGAGATCTTCTTTTCAGTTTGAAAGAAAAAAAACCTAAAAAAGTAGAAAGTAAGCATATGTATAAAGGGCAGCAGGTGTGGAGGAGAGTCAGCAAAGGGGAAAGGACATCTGCCCTGGGAGTGGAATTTGTCTCACATTTTATAGTCCTTCCTGACCTCCAGACTAGCAAGGTTTGCCTCTGATTCTGGCTGCTCCTCTGCTACAGTATATAAATGAATAATTGCTAGTAAAATAAAACAGCTGATTTAATGAAAAACAATTTCCCCCCCCCCACAGCTGCATCTATTACTCAAGTGTACAAATATTGCATTAACAAGATCACCTGACACAGCTCTGTTTTTTACCATAGCAAATGTGTTACCGGTCTATAATCGGAGCCATGCCTCTCAACATGATTTGTGGGACTTAGCTGTTTATGTTAAAAATAGATTTTGCCTTTTAAATTTAGCAGTGTCACAACAACCCATGAGACTGTCAGCATTGGACTGCTGACCACGTTCACGGCAGCATAGTTTTTTGAGAGCTGAACAAGAGTTAAGAGTTCATGCCTCAAGCTCCTCGAGCATGCACTTTAAGGGCATACCCCAGGCTCTAATTGCTCTTTCTGGGTACAACAAGTTATGTTGTCAACTTCTAACTGCTTTCTGCGACACATAAAGGGTCTATCAGGATTAGGCTAAGCTCATCAGACAATATTTTCTACTGTAACAAACAAAGAGCAGAAGTACTAGATCACAATAAAGGTCCATTCAACTCATCATCCCACCTCTGCTGATAGTCAACGAAAACATCTAGTGAAAATCGGAGAGCTCTGCAGAGATCCTTTCCCACAACATTGTCACAGCTTCCAGCCTCCTGCAGCTCACAGCCTTCCTGAGCCAGGTGGATTCAATAACTCTCAGTGGACTTTTTCCAATTCAACATCAGCCATAGTTGGTTTGGCCCTATGAGCCTCTTTGTGAAAAACTGTGTGTCAGTAACGCCCACCTGGGCATTGGCTTCAGGGAAGTGCAGATGTATCTACACATTATAGTGGTAAAGAAATATATTTCTAAGATACACTACCATACAGATTTTAATATACGGATTTTGTTTGAGGAAGGAGGATGTAAGACATTAGCACTGTGCAGCAGGAATGGTGAGTGAATGGTTAAGACCAAAATGGGACTTCAGAACACTCAGGATCAGTTCCTAAATCTGCTGCAAACTTTGTTTTGCTTTGGGCATATTAGTCCAGTCCCTTATCTGTCAACTAGAAAGAATTATGCTGTTTTGGTCCCCCTGAAAGGTCCTTGGGACGTACCAATTACCAACCCTCATTTCAACTTACTTTATGTCTCTAAACACAGCACTTTACTTAGACTCCTTTCTAGCCAATGGAGAGAGACAGACACTGAGAGTGAGACAAATCTCCTATGAGAGTTATACCTTACTCTGGAGAGGCATACTTCCTACTCCTGAGATATAAATGAGAAAATCTACAGTGTCTGAACGCTTGATAAAATAACTGTGCTAAAGTACCTGGAGTCAGCTACCATGATTCCAGGTCTTGACATTTAAAACAACAGGCTGATACAAAAAATACTCCTAAAAATAGCACTGAACAAGTATATCCCATCTGCTGAACCGCAGACAAGAATAACTAACTCAAATACGCCTTCATGGCAATTCTTGAGCTGAGCAGATGGGAAACCCAAAGGCCAAATGCACCCAGATGTGAAGCAATGGCCTTTTTAGCATCATGCTCTCGCTTCCACATTCACTCCATTCTTGCTCTGTGCATAGGTTACAGCCCACGACTTCCACTTCCATTTCACGTATACTGTAATAACTGAACTTCTGAAAGATTTTATTGGTTTAATAGTACTCACCAATAAGCACTTTGGCATGGTTTACATTCATTTCAGCTTATGTATACAGTCAAACATTGTACTCATGCTCTGAGCGTTCAGTTTTTGTTGTTTGTTTTTTTTTAGATTATTTCTTAGGAGAGGGTAAAGGCACAAAACAGACAGGGGCAGAAAAGGTTAAAAAAAAGTGTGGAGAAAGAACGATGGGATCTAACATTAGTTACTTAAACATACAGCATGAATCTGAACAGAGGTTTGATAGGGCTGTCAAACCTGACTTCCTTCTGAACCTTGAGCAAATAAATAAGCACATAAAAGAACTGAAAGCGGCCCCAGCACAGCTTGCCAGCACAGCAGCTCCATCATGGCAAGAGTATACGGTAAGAAGCCATGAGCCAGCTTCTCAGCAATGCAGAGGCAATGACAAAGAAAGAATTTGGCATGTGGATAGTTACCTTTCATCTAAAAAATCAGATTGCATAGAGTGATTTTCAAACAACAAAGTGATAACTAAGTATAGATCAAACTCCTACCAAAGTCTTGGAGAGATCAGTCCCATCTAGCACTATCCCCTTAAACACTGGGTGCTTAATTTAAACTGGTTGTGTTGGCTTCTTTTGTTGTCAAAGGAAGCAGTGAAATGCTAACAGAGGCTCATTTGGCATTGTAAAGAAGTGAAGAACTTTGACAAGTGAATTAACTTTGGAAGTGCTCCCTTCTGTTGGCTACTGATGAACTGCCCACAGTTTAGGTAGCTAACTCATTTGAGGATACAGCAATGAACCAAGGCCACTTAGAGCTTTTACATGTTAACTGAGTCCATGGTAATATTCTATGCACCTGCCCCATGGTTAGCTATGACATGACCAGATCCTAACCTCAAAGAGGAGAAAACTGGAAATGACTTTTGAATGACTACAGGCTGCAGCTAGCAGAAGAGGTGGATGGCTTTTCTGGTAAGCGATGAATACGCGTTGCCTTTATCAGCTTAGATCCATGCTGCGCTGGCAGGAGTCCAATAACTTTCTGTAAAGACCATGACTGAAGCACAGATTCACTTTATGTTCTCTGCCCTGCTGTTCATCTCTAGCATAGCTTGTTTATCTCCCAATATATGTTTTCCTACAGCCATAAATGACTTCAACAACAAGCATCTGAACTGTGCTTGGATTGGGAATCATAAGCAGGCATGGCGAACAGCAGCCATCTGGCTCCAGGCCGAACTCTATTCCATTCGAGGAGCTCTGTTCTTTGGTGGCCACTTAGAGTTGTATTTTATTTATTTAGGGCAGCTAAACCTCATTTTTATTTGTTCATGTAAATTGCCTGAGTGGCCCTGGACTTGGAAGGGAAGCACATTTCCCCCCCCCCCAACAAAGAAACAGATGATCTCATTGGCAAATGAGACACATGCGGCATTGTGTTTACTTTACAGCAAGCTCACTTATGAATCAAGCCACTTGACTTACCAAGCTTTTTTCCCCCTTTTTCTATTATGGGAAAGCCTGTCAATGAGAAGAGGATGTCCCTTCTTCACCTCTCACCATCCCACATTCCTGCTGTTGGGGCTGCTGCCCCGTTGCCTTGACGGTGCTTTAAGCATGGTGCTCAGAGGTTACTCACTGACAGGTCTGATCCAGCCATAATATACGCTGAAATCAATAGGATTTGGATCCTCCTAATGAAGGCATGAACTTACAAGACAGTCTATCCCTTTGTGCTCAAAGTTTAGGGTTTCTAAAGCTAAGCTTGCACTGAAATTCAGCCAGGTTTTCAGAAGGGCTGTCTAAGGGCTTTGGCCTTTGAAAATCCAGGCTTGCGCACAGTCTGGTTACTGGGCACTTGGCTTTGATTTGACTAAAGAGAAACTTTCTTACAATTTTGGGTAGTTAAAAATCTAGCCCTTGGATCCACTTGTACTGAATCCTAAAATGAGCAATGCCATGCAATTAAAATGGTTGCAAGAGGAGATGACTACACAGTGATGGCTCTGAAATAGCTCTTCTGAGGGATGTTCTGTCCATCACTGTGCTCTTCCTGCAGTGATTACTCCAAACACAAACCAAGTGTTCACTTCCCTCTATTAACTCCAGCATCTGGAATGGACATGAACTTCTGTTTCCCACATTCAAAATGAATTTAAGCTATCCATCACAAGCTATTTGCCGAGGGAAGAAGTCAGAAGTCTCACTGCATTAGAATATTAATCCTACCAGGATTTTTTTCTTTTAGAAGCTGTTCCTTATATTGCTGGAAGAAGTCATCCTGAATTGGCATTCTAGAGCAAGAGACCATTTTGTCACAAGGCTGTCATCCAGTTCTTCCCAGGGGAAGCTCTGGCATACTTCTGGATAATTGGACAAGTGGCCACCCACAACTCCCCACCCCACAGAAGGCTCACTCAGTCCTTGAATTCTACAGCTCCTCTCAGCCGCTCTGGTCAGCATTCAGTCTCCTCAGCCACTGACTAAATGGTGAATTACCAAGGCCTTCTTACCAAATTTTCTTTGTCACAGCTGATGCTCCTCTGACTCGGAGTCAACAAACCAAGGACAAATCATCTGATGAGAGTAGAAGAAATGAAGGAATTGTCTCTCATTTGTGCATTAAACAGTTGATCTACCAAAATGCATGAGTACAGTTACATAGAGAATTGTTTCCAGAAGCATTCTCTGCACACAGAAGACATGACCACAAACAATCCTCTCCTAACATATGATCTGTCGCTATGACATGCCACATAAACTCTGTTCTTAACTGTTATTAATTTGCAGGACAGTTTGCAGCCCAGGGAGTGCTGCCACGAGTGTTACCACAGCTATGAGCTAACATTTGTTCACTCATAGCTGAGTGAATTGCATACGCTACCTGGTAGTGCCATTAGAATCCACAGCTTTTTTTACAACTGCATTTTACGCTATTGTTATTAATTCTTCTTTTCAAGAACAAACTTTCTAGCAATTGTAGGCCTGTCCATAAAGCGATGTAAAATCTCTTCAGATGGAAGGGTACAGATAAGCACCTATTTATAAGAAGTTGCACACACATCATTATCTATGTGCTGTTTAACTTGTTTATCTGGGCTATCCCCAGGCACAGAAACATCTGAGTATACAGGAACGTGATGTCTGTTTGCAAGCAGGAAGCCTGCAGACACAAGAAGCCTCCCAGCAGAGGGGACAGGACCCATACCACCCCAAAGCCAGCTCTCCTCGAGGCAGTGAAAAGCCTCCTGCAGATCTAAACAAATCTTAAGACAAATAATCCCCTTGCAACTGCTGTTCTATACCACAGGGGATGATCAGTGTGCCCTCTTATCTTTCTAGCAGGTAAGGTTATGGTCCCTACATCTCATCCCACTGTCCTTTATTATGCCACAGTAATCAATACAAAACACGAAGAGCACAACTTCCAGCTCTTCTGCAGATGAGTTATTGCCCTGTCTTGGGGACAGGGCTTGTAGCATTCCTTTTATACATCTGTCTCAACTTAAACCTATTTCTGGGGTTATCTGAGTATTGCAGGGAGGAGCAGTGTGAGAACAGCTATGAGATATGGCTGGCTGCGTAGGGGTGAAGGCAGCCTTCCAATGGCACGACGACTAATCGTATTGTAAGTGTGTTTGAGCCCAGGTCAAAGCTAATTAAAGCCAACAGCCAAGTCTTCTCAATCACACTGCTCACCTACAGAATCAAAAGAGCAATCAACTGGGAAAACATTCTGCTGCACTAGTTCAGTTGCATGTTCCAAAAACCCTGACTGATCTTCCACTCAAGGGAAAAAAGGAAAAAAAAGAAAACAGAATAAGAAATTCCTACAACATCTGAACTGAATATATAGCTATTGGCAGCTTTTGGTTTTGTGTTTCACCCCGAGCTTTAACTGGCAGAAGACAGCAGATTCACGAGCTTTTTCCAGAGAACCCAAGAGAGGAGGGAGTCTGCTTGACAGAGTTATATCTCTGGCAAGGAGTGGTGCTGATAATCACTTTCACTGGAGATGCTGTAAAGTGGCTCATAATTCATTCCTTTTGTACAATAAGCGCAGGACAATTAAATCCAGCTCTCTTTGATACTGTGCACAGAACTTCAGTGCAATCCAACACTGCCTGTTTACACACAACAGTATAGAATTAACAAAAAAAAAAAAGGCAAACATGCTTAGGTAGACTGTCTTGTGACATTTTCTCACAGTCACAGTGATTCAGCATTGTAACTAGCCTGCTCTTAACATAGCCCCTTTGCTTTTTAAGACACAAGTTATTTTCTTGTATTTATTTCCCTCTCTCACCCAGCAGGAAGAAACTGTCAACACAACTGAATTTGTATTTTGCTAATTCCAGACTGGCGCCCATGCCTGGAGGATGCTTCACCCAGTCCCTGCTCTGCTGCCTCCTTGGAGAGGCTCAATCTAACACCTCCCTTGATACGGCCAAATTATGGCAACGTCTATTTCAACCTCTGGATCTAATGGAAACAGTTTAACAATTGACAGTCTGCAAAATCCTGAGTACGAAGTTTGGTAGAAAACACCATTAAGATACAGAATTTTTTCCTGATCAGTGAAACCAGAAAAATGTGTTTTGTAATGGATTTGTTTGGAGAATGAGCTCTTTTTCCAGTTTCCAGGAAGGAGTGAGTTGGAGTTTACATCACAGCCTTTCCGTGACCAGGAATGTTAACAGAAAATTCCTCCTTCTGCCAAAGCCACCTCTTTCCAGAGAGGAACATAACCCTGTGAAACTTCCACCTTCCACCACATCCAAGGGAAATTAGCCTATGAGTTCAAATGTTCTTAACAGATGTGTAAAACCAGGCTAGCCCATCTCACCAGGAACTGCAACTACTTTCCTCCCTTACTCCGTGGTGCCACCAAATTTCAGAGGTTGTACTCTGGTGAAGCCAGCCACAGCACTTTAGTACCTCCAGACAACAAAGCTCTGAATATTAACATACACTCTCTAAATGACTCTTTAAGGAACTCAAAGAAGTGAATGACATTCATCTAAAGTACTATTCTTTGTCCAGGATAAGTCTGTAAGAATTTGATCAACACTGCCAAAGGCAATGGCCTTCAAAAAGATCTCAAACCCGATCCTCTCCAGAAACAGGTGTTTTTGTCAGATCAAAAGAGAACATAAACTAATCAGGTCCAGTAAGGCTCCAAACACAACATCTGAAAGCAAGCTGACAGAACTCTGTAATCTGACAATGACAGCAATTGTAGGAAACTTGCACAACTTCTGCATGCAAGCATTTAGGAAAAAAAGTTTGTGAACAGACTTCAGCCTATGGCTTGTTTGCAAGCTGTTAACTTTGTGCTTTTTGTCACTCTTAGGATGCAATTAGTATAATTTGGCTTCTTGATGCTTTATTTAAGACTAAAAACAAAACAAAGAATAACAAAGTCAACAACTAGCAAGCAATGAAAGCACATCCACAAGCCAATATCTTTGCATTCAATAGAATACAGAATCCCAAGAACATTGCTTTCCTCAAAATGACATAATCATGCCCTTTTCATGGGCGGCAAGAAGCAAAGAAGTATTTTTCTCATGTTGTATTACACAAGAGGAATTCAAGATGCGGCTTAGGTCGCTTAGGAAAGTCAGATTTGTTTAATTAGATATTCTACAAGTGACTAAGGAAACGATCAAAACCATTTGGTGTCTTCAAGTTGTGCAATATTTATACTACATAAAGTTAAAAAGAAATTGCCATATTTGTTTCCAAAGAACATGAGGCTTACGGGATTCTGTTGTCCCTTTGTGTATAGGCTTTTGACTTTATGATCTCCCCTGAAGGATTCTGAACCCACAGGCAAATTTCAAATCTGTTAGACAGAAGAGAAACTGTCTCCAAGACAGTCCCTTCCTATACATTTTATGAAAATAGATGACTGGATAGAGACTTACTGATCTCTCCTGTGGAAGAAAAAGTTGCAGGGTGAGCCTAATTAGGGAAATCAGAGACCCATAAAGATAATACAAATGCCCTAATTAACAGAAACGCCTCAGTTACAGTTCAAATTTTATTAGGCCACTGGGAATCCAAGCAAATGACCTAAAACCATAGGAAACCAAGCTTCATTAATGTCACTGCTCATGGAAAAGTGTGAGTGTTTGAGGATCAGAGCTTAAAGTCCAAATGGCTCCACGCGGACAGACCTTCAGCTTAGGCATTTAATTCCCCTTGCCTGGGATCTCACTTACTCTGTGAATCCACTGCATCCAGCACAACTCCTGGGTGTGCTCTGTGTGAAGCACATCAGCATCCTAACACGGTGCAACCATGGCTGCACTGAGAGAGAGTTCAGAATTACCGTGGGCAGCACAAAAGCGCTTGTTTCACATGAATTAATAAGGCCATCCCCTAAACCGAGCTTTAAAAAAAGGTCTGAGACAAAACTGGGGGCTCTTCAGGGAGGGGAAAAAGATTCTTCATCTTCATGTTAAAGGTATCTTCAGCCTCCAGCAAGACCAAACATACACTAGCAACAAGAGTACTTTCATTACTTAACTTCTCAATATGCAATGTTCTACTGCTTTATCTCCTGTGCCTGCATACAATAATGAAAGGGTTTTTAAAAAAAAATTATCTTTGACCCACGGTTTAAAGCTTGGGTTTAAACACAAGCAATTACAGTCCACGGAAGGGGATGAAATTCCAGGAGATAAGATCAATCCATCAAACAGCCTCAAAACTCTGAAGGCCAAAAGAGACCGTTTCTTTCTTATTATTTATTTTACAATCAATTAAAGCTCTTTCAAATATTTCTGACGATCTAAAAAAGCATTTATTTCTCCCTTGTTATAAAAAGAGGAAAAAAAAAAAAGCAAGAGAACGCAGAAGTAAGGAAATGGATGCTGGATTCTGCTAAAATATCAAGGGGGATCTTACCAAATGTCAGACTCCTCAAGCTGCGTGTATTTGTTTAAAACATTTCGCTTACCAGCAGACCGAGGGGGCAATTTTCAGGGTAGAAGTTCTGCAAATATTTTAAGTAGAGTTTTAATTGACCCAGTTTGACATTAAAAGCACTTTTTAAACTCTTGATATTGTTAGCCATTTAAGATAAGTGGCAATAAATACAGATTAATTGTAACACGTGAAATGAAATCTTTGAGCTGTGGTGGGCCGCTGAAAAGGCCCTATGTGTGCCGGGGAGGTGCAGGATCGTGTGTTAGGGTTAGGCTAACAGAATACCCCGTCAAGCTCAGTGAGGTTTTTGGTAGCTCACGCTGTGACCAACTGCAAAGACAACAAACTTTAGGCAAAGGCAAGCGGTGTGATTGGCAGGTATAAAGAAAAACACAAATGCTGGAAGGACAGGCTCCCTTCTGACAGGAGCGCTGCCCAGCGCAGGAGTTAAATGCAGGCCAACACTGGAGCTTTTATTGTGTGGGAGATGATTGAACTGCAGATGTAAATTCAGAAAGACATCTTCTGAGATTCGGGCGTTTCAAGGAGATGCTGAATAAATGCTACAGATGTGGTGAGTGGCTCCACAGGGGACACTGTCTGGGGTGTCTCTTCATAATACCAAAGAAAACAAAGCAAAAAAGCCACCCACACACCTTCCAATTTCCAGCCTCCCCAAGCCTTGCATGCAGCAAGACAAGTCAAGTCAGAAAGCTGCAAAGGGTCTCAAGGCCTGAATCGTGTCTCATTGGCAGCACTTAACTCATTTGGCCTGGTTGCTGCTTTAAGCAAACAGCGAAGACCGAACACATGGTATGTCAAAACATTTTCTTTTGGTTTTGGCTGCTTGCTTTGTGCCTCACAAGAGGGATAACCCTACTGATGGATAGAACATGGTTCTGGTTTTTGTTGTTTTGTTTTGTTAAAAAAGAAACACTTTCAGTCAGATGAATGATTGCACTTGCCCTAGGAGTGGCTTTCTTTCCCTGCTGAGGAATGACGGACAAGCTTCATCCTCCCATGTGTTTAAGTCCCTCTCTTCTGTGCAAATGAAGATAGAAAGTCTGCTCTGAATGCTGCGGATAACAAATGATCCCAAGAGTGAACAAAAGGATTGGCCAACACTGGGCTTCAATTACACCACACAGTAAGACTTGAAAACTGCACTGCTTGGTGCTACAATGGGGATTAGAGCTCTCCCACACCCACAATAGGGATCCCAGCCTTGGGTGAGTTTTCCAGGGCTGGTGGCAGCAGGCTTTCTCTGCCCCTGGAGTACGTGCCAAGGTGCTCTCCAAGAGATGACACAAAGCACTCCTGGGTCAGCTTTCTGCTTGCTCAGGAAGAACAAGGCACTTCCATTGGCAGCAACAGAAATCATTAACTCTGGTAGGTCTTAATACAGAGAGCAGCTTGCTCAAGGTCAGATAGAGGTAAGGACAGGACACTGGATTCTTGACTCCTGCTCTCAGAGTCCAATTAATCCCCTTCACGTGAAAGTCAGGCATTTGCTGGAGGTCAATTTTCTAGGTTTCCTCTGTAGCCAGTAGAATGATGTCTCTAGAGGGCAGTTTCTTCCATCTTAAAATATGTATCTGAGATAAGTGGGAGGATTTGTTCTCTAGAGATTCATGGGTGGAAGGAATCTGATGATTTTACAAAGATGCACTGAATTTTCAGATACCTATAGTTCAAGAGGGAGTGTCCCACCCTAACAATTAGCACTGTTACCAAGAAAATAGAACAATCTTTAAGAGTCTCAAGAAAAATAGTTTAAGAACCAACTCTGGATTAACTTTTCTGACACATCTGTATTTCGCTCTGGAAAGGTTTCAAGTACTGTCCCCATCATCATGCTTTCTGCACACCTTTGCCAAATGCAAAGTGGCAACCATCTCTCTTTCTAATTACCTAAGGCTGCAAACCTGCTTGCTTTACAATTCATAGTTTAATTCTTTCTTTGTTTCTTAAATTTGTTCCCGATTGCCAGTGAGCCATTTCAGGTCTCAAGGGAACAACCTTCAAGTGTTCCTGAACTTTACACACAGGAACGTCGCTGCAGGCTGCCTCTTGGACTGCTAAGAGTTTCTGATGCTCTTTTCACCCCTTCCTACTTAAGAACATTTTTGGGCATGGTTGATGGCACATTTGGCCAATTAGCAGTAGTGAGGCTGCACAGTTTGAGTGCCCACGAATCATTAGGTTTATAGAGTCCTGGAGCCATGCCTAGGTCACATTTACAAATCTGCTACCTAATATTGCTCTGGCCTTGAGAGAATGAATGCTTCATTAGAGTGCAGCCCAGAGATAATATGCAGATCCTGCGATACTCCAGATAATTATTTTCTCTAAACATCATTGCTCTGTTCAAACCACACCGTGACCGATTAACATACTGCATTCAGCGTCCTCCTGCACGCAGATGAACCAACAAAGTTCCACTGCCTACAGAAATGTTCCACCTCCTCATCCCTTAGGGATTTTCTGATGTCTAATATAAGATCAGCTCATGTTTTGCCCTTTCAGTGGATGAGCACTATGGATTACTTTTTCCTCTATCCAGTTTTCACGATGTGTGTAAGAACATACTATCTTAGAGACTCTAAGCCACCTGACAAGTTGTGTTATCTTCAGCCAACAGACTAAAAATTTACAAGGGTAAAAGACATTCACACACACCTACATATACGCACTCACAAACACCATGATTGCTTAAGCCTCATTTCCTTAGGAAACCAGATTAAAAATAGCATTGATATCAATAGTGAAGTCTTTATTTCTTTGGCAGATTTCTTGTTACTTTTAAACCAATCCTCCCAGTGAGAGGTACTGCAAAATTTTCAGCTGGAACCAGACCGGATTGCTAAGTGATAAGAACCTCACAGCAGTTTCACTGTATACCTCAAACACCTCAAGGAAAAACGCAAAGTGAATGTGAATTCTGTAAAAATATTGAGGACTGGTGCAGAGTTTCATAAGGAGTTAACCCAGTGGTAATATTTGAGTCTTCTCTCCAGCTACCTTCTGTGTATAAATACAATTTTTCTAAGTTTGCAAACCTCAGTATTTAAGGTATTCGCCACAACAAAGTACAGAATTATACTAAAAATACTCATGTTATGTGTTTTAAATGTCACATAAGTTTCAGTCTTGCAACATTATTCCTGGAAAATGGTGGAGATTTCACTTCTGCAAAGGGTAAGAGCAACAGCTGAGCTCCACCAAAGCATTAGCATTTAGATTAAAGCATGTTTGCAAGTTCTCTGTAGAATGCTCTTTGGTTGGTGAGTAACAATTTATCAAAGTACTTCGGAAGTCTCAGTGAACATCTCTAGAGAAACAGAAGATGATCAAAGGCATTCATATGGATTTCTGGTTATTCAACTGACTCCTCATTCTCACTGCCTCTCTGGAAGCACACAGGAGTAAAGCCTGGTAGCTCTGAAGACATTTATCATTTTCTAGTTCACAGCCCCAGAAAATTGGTCTGCCAAGAGCAAGAACTCCAGAGCTACATCCAAGCCAGTCACCTGTGGACTTGCAACAGCCACACCTCCAGACCTCCTACCGAAACACAGTGCAAGCATACCAGTATTATCTGGTCTAAGACCTTTTATTTTCAAGTTTCATTACTAATCTTTTTAAAAACATCGTTTTCCATAGACTGCAGCTGCTTCTCACTCCCCTTCAGTCTAGAGTAGACTCATGTTTCATTAGGTCTCTAGCAAAGAGCAGAAAGGAATCCAAGATTTGAGCACAAACCCAACCTTCTTCCAATTTAAGATGGCAGCTTAGCTATTGGGCTTGGGCTTCAGCCCACTTTAGTTGCCACCAAAGCAATTTTGTCCAACAGATCCTTGCTGCTTTCTCCATGCCGCTATAAAATGGGTGAACAGTGGCAGAGTTTGTGTTTTGAATAACTAAAGTTTACGACATCTCTTTGTGCTGGCTAGAGCTCTAATTATTTCCCTTCTGCCTCTCTAAGTAACTCTATCTTCCCTTTACATTTCTGATACTTAAATATTTTTTTTGGGCAGAGGTATACTGCGCACATTTTCTTTTTCTTGACACGTCTCTTGTGATCTACCAGAGAAAAACTACAATGGAAAAGGGATTTAATAGGCTTATAAAGAGAGAGGGCATTGATGTTTTCCAGTAACGTGAAAGTAACAGCCTAGATTAAAGGACTGGAATGACAAATAAACGTTGTCTCATCCAGGTGCATATGCCTGTCACCTTGCTGTCAGCTGCAGAGCTACCATTAATTCACTGAGAATAGGATCTGATCCCAAATCCATAAATCCTTTCTCAGCAAGTTTGCTCTGATGGTATTCCTGGCACAACCATGACCAAGAAATCCTGGAACTCTCTCAAGAACACCCAGTTTAATGAGATTTCCAGTCCCAGTTTCCATACCAGTAAAAATTCTCAAGAAATCCCAGTAATTTACAACTAGGCTTTTTAAGGCTTTCACTTTTGTATCTTTTGCAGAACCACCTCTAGCCAACAACTGTGCCCTGTCTTTGCAATCCATCAAGATCACCAATCCTTCCTCCATGCACAGTCCTCCTGTAACTCACCCCTAAAATGAGCAAGAAGCACCTTGAACCTGCAGAATCCCAACAGCACAAACAGTAGAAGCTGGCTCCTCACTCTGTCCAATTTCCTTTCTCAGCTCCTTCTCCAGTAGTCTGATGCTTTGACAGAAGAGCTGCAGGGGAACAGCCACAGCGCTCTAGGAGTTCCAGGGGATTCCCTGCTCCTCCATGGAAGGCACACACCCAGGCAGGAGGTGCAGAAGCAGGGAAGATGATCCCACGTGAATCACTATGAGGGATTTATGCTAACGTGTTGGGTTCTAGATTTAAGCACAGTTGAGAAGCCAGATTTCCTTCTGCTCTGGGACAAACCACATAGCTGGCACTACATTTGAGCACAGTAACATCTTAATCACTGCAGGAAGCACAAATTTATCCCAGCTGAGTTGAGATCCTTGGAAATTTTGCAATCTGTATCCTGTCTGCATTTTCACACTAGCTTCTCCCAGAAATCTCAGCAGTAGAGGAACACTGCCAATTTGGGGTTCTCCATATAGCTTTTTTAAAGTCTTGCTAACAACACTGTTAGATCTGGTTTGGAGTTTTCTGAGGAGACAGTTTTGGGATGGAAAGTGATAAATTGTCTGGCATCCATATTTTGGTTTCAACACTCCTGTTATGAAATCTCATTATATGGGACCTCTGCTGGTCTCCTGAGAGCTTACAGGGTGGCCTGCAGATTCACTGCAAGTTCTTGCGTGTTCTTCCCTCTAACCCCCAGCACATTTCACCCCAAGTTTAAGTCCATTCCGGTTCAGCAGAGTGTTTAAGCCCGGGTGTAAATCTCTCATGATTATTTGCAGTTTCAAAAAGAGTTTTCTGAATTACGTCTACATTTTTACATTTCAAATTTTGAGAAGCAACACAGGGCATAGCCAAAATCTCTATATTTTAGGACAGCAGGGGCCAATATAGCTTTCTTTTCTTTGACAAGAGGCAGGCAGAATTAGACTTGCACAGTAGAACTTGGCACAGATGTAATAATAAATATGATATGAAAATGTCAGCGACCCAGAAGAGCTGACATTAATGTATGCCTTTCTTTAAACCAAAATCCTACTGTCTGAAGGCAAATTTGAAGGTTAGGACTTCGGGCTAAAACCTGCTTCAGCAGAGCATTGATGAGTGGCCATGCAGGACTCCTTGATGAGCACAATGAGGCCTCCATTGGACCAGGGGGAGTGCAGGGCTTGCCCCAGCTTCCCTCAGTAGTTTAGTCTGTGACACCCAAGCAAAGAGCACATTAACGTGTTCTTTCATTTGCTTTGTCTCTTACCTTTCCTGGTACATGTGAGAGCAGCCTAAAGATAGCTCTCACCACTGCATATGCTGTTTTGTGTTTTTACGACTAACGTCTTAGTATACAACAAGAGTTTGTCAGATCAGAATTACAGAAATCAGCCTTCACAATGGCACTTCCCCTTTCACGATAAGGTAGTGGACTCAGGCTTATTTTGGCTTCTCCAGCTCAGGTTCTCTCTATGCTAACTTAAGCTTCAGGTGAAAAGAAAACATTCAGAGGCTTCCAAACCTCCATAAGATACAAGATCAACGTACATAAAGTTCCGCTGGGCTTTTTTCTAAAGGCTACAGGCTGGATTTGCACTTGGAACAAGCTATTCCCCAGTGGAGTAACTCCTGATTTACAACCAAGTGTCTGAAAAGAGAATCAGACCCTGCCTGTTCAATGCAGACTTTTAAAAAATTCAATTACGTGGGTTTGGTCAAAGTTAGCATGCGAGAATATTTTTAAAAGCAAAGTGATTCTTTACCTTAAAAACTATAGAAGTCCATACACAAAAAACAGGCCAACATCACTATAGGTATCTGGATGCCCAAAAACACAAGTGAAGGGAATTCTAGCATCTGCAAACCGTTAATTCACCCTTTTCTTCTCTTTTGTAGGCTTGCCAAGTTCAATCTCCCGGTCGCCAACTTCTTGCTCTGCTGAGACAACCAGAGAGCTACGCCAGTGATGTCAGCAGCACCACTAATCAGTGCTAGACCAGGATGTCTGACCCCGGGGAGAAAGTCTCTTTATATCCCAGCCCGTAAGTGTGCTTTTTTTTCCCCCTCCCTCTTCCTCCATTCTACTGAGGATCCAAGAGGAAGAATAGAAAAGGCAAAGAGCTGCACAACTTGTGGAAAAAGGAGGACCTCACTTCCGATGCGAGGCTGTTTGTTCCCAAATGGCACAACAGTTCCCAAAACACAACAGGGTGTAACTTTGAGCCCAATCTGAACACAATACTTCACCAGTGGGGAGGGCAAAACATCCATTTGCATATTCAAAGTCTGTAAATCCCCAGTCCTCAGCATGCAGCTGGATGTCAGCCTCAAGGCATTTCCTTTCTGAAAAAACACTTTCAAGTATCATATGTGAACCTGGATGCCAGATCTCGTGGCAGGTGCTAATAGCTTTCACAAAGGCCCTCTCGGTGGTTCATGTTTACGCTGTGTGTAGTATCTATGGCTTCACTTCCCTTCCCAAACTACTGAACACAACTGTGGTTTCCAGTAACAAACACTCCCACCTCCTGCCATCTTTCCTCCCACCCAAATTCAACAGCCATCTTCCACCTCAGTTACAGCCTCCATCTTTATTTAAATAGGTAAACGTTCAAGACAGTTACATCACCAGTAGCTGTCTACGCAGATTCTCTTCAGTTTATGGAGAAAATTAAGCACATTTCAGTGGTGAATCAGACCAAATATGACTTCAGCCACCTTGGAGATATCTGTCACTCTCAACTATAGAAGGTGAAGGGTGAATGTTCCTGCCTTTGGTATCTTCTATAACCATAATGAGATGCAATGAAATTCCCATTGGGAATCCTCTCTGGAGAGCAGTGAGAAAGCTGGAGCGGAGGACTACAAACAGGTTTCATATTCTCCCTGTGCTCTCACATCCTTTAGAGAGGCTTGGCATTTACCAGCGTGTGAAAGCACAGCCACAACGCTTGCAAATCACTTCCAAGTCCCAGATAACATTTAACATTCTGACCAGAGAGTCTCCAAAGCCTCCTGCAAATGCTGTATTTAGCATTATTATTAAGAGTTTAGTTTAGGACAACCTGAGTCATTACTGATGATGCTGACTGCAAAAAACCTCAGCAGAATAGGGAGGGAAAGCATCATTTCTGAACAGAAAAATCAAAATCATCCTGCAATTGGAACAAAAAAAGAATCAGACCCTACCTGGCAAGATTATTCCTCTGTTTTTATGGCAGCATGCAGACTTGTACATCAGAGCATCCCAGGAATTTCAGCCTAATCTCAGCCACCTATGCCTAAAGCTGAACAATAGAGGCCCGACTGTATCAGATGGTGAGCCCTAGCAAAACGCACTGACTTCACTGGGAGTTGTGGTCACCCAAATGGCCGTGTCACTTCACTGCAATGCAGATGGAGGGACTGCCACAGCTGGAAGAATGCATCCTTCCCTCCACTGTAGCACTGAGCCCCATAGACAGCTCCATCCCCATCCTGCTGCGAGAGACACTATGGTGCTTATATTTCAGCATGGAAAAAATAACTTTTCTTTTAAATTTTAATTAACAAGAAAAACCATCCTAAAGCCTACTGACTTGGCTGCTAATAAGCTTCAACTGGAGCAGCATCTGAATTTCTGAAGCAATAAATGCAGCACTGAGTTACTAAACTGACAGCTCTCATAAAAGAAAGAAAGAAATGCAACTAAGTAAAACATCCTAAGGAAATTATCCTTCAAATTAACTGCAGACATAAATTTATCCATCTGTTATCATATGTGTTACTTAAAAATTATTTGCCCATAAAAATGAAATAAACCAGAGTGATTTTTTTCTTAAACATTGACTTCATGTGTATAGTCTTAGTTGCCAAAATATTAACTCTTTTTAACAGCCCATGTGCTCTTGGCTGCGTCTCTGTTTCTTGACTGTGTCTCTGTTTCTTGACTGTAAATGGGCCTTTATTAATCATATGGATATGTCAGAGCTGAGGCGCTTCGCTGTCACTATGGATCAATAACACCTAACAGTACATGATGGATTTTCAAAACAAAGAACAAGCAAAAAATCTTTTTTTTTTTTTCCCAAGTACTCTACTTAACTGCTTTTGCTTGTTCAGAGAGAACGATTAACATGGCCATTACCTGAAAAATATCATTTAACCACACAAACAATAAATGGGGTTTCTCTGCTAGAGTATAGTTAGTGTGAATACAGGCGTGGTGAGATTTCCACATTAAGCCTGAATATGGTAAACCCTGGCAGGAAAAGAATGAAGCGTACAGGAAGGAATTAGAGTTGTGCCCCATCTTACCCAAATCCTGTATTTTTCTTGGAGAGGATGAAGAAATGAAAATCGAAAGAATCAATGGCCATTTTCATTTATGTGTTTTATAAAGAAATATATTGGAAGTTTGAGCAGTTCCAATGCATTTAACAGATGAGTAATGCCACAGGAAGGTAGGAGTGGGAATCCATTGAGGTCTACTTCTTATTTAAAAAAATAAAAATCAGAATACTGAAAAGCTTAATTCAGAACTAGGACTTTTGTTTTAGTATTTCTGAATGGAACAAAAAAACTTTTCAACAAAATAAAAACGGTCCATTTCTCTTTGTGGAACTAAAAACTGTTCTCATCTCAACTTTGCTCAACACATCTCCCCCCACTGCTCCCTCAACCCAAGGTCTTTTGTGACAGCCTCATGCTCAGCTACAGGCCGGACATGTTGAATCACACTGCCTGCAATGCAGCAGTACTCTCAGTACTCACTGTATAAAGGGAAAAAAAAATAACCCAGAGAAGAGAGAAGGAATGAATTGTGTGAGGATGGCCTGCAGGGATGGAGGGCTTTAGAAAGGAAGACCAAAGGAATGCTAGAACAAAGCACCCAAAACAAAAAGCTTTCCTCAGCATCTCTCCTGCTCTGGTTTTCAATAAGTCCTGTGGCATGTATCTGCCCTGTTAAGAGTCAGAGCTGGAGGAAAGAAACTGTCCAGTCACAAAGGCTTTAACAACAAAGCCAGAAATGAGCAGCAAAAGATGAAATGGGCCTTGATTATTAGAAGGCAGCTTTCACACCTGAAGCTGCCAGGTGCCCTGAGTAGATGCACTCAGATACAGGTGAGGGGGGAGGGGGGGTGAAAGTCCAAACCTCCCATCCATAGCAAAGGCTTTCTAAGGAGAGCCATTTATAACGAGTACCCATTTAATTGCATTTCTGTTACCACTATACACAAATAGCTGCAGGGGTTAGGATCCTCCCACTCTAAGATCCTGCTGTAAGCCAGAGTCTGCAGCAGATGCAGGCACAGAGGAGGGCAAGAGGGCAATAGTGCCATCTATCCTCAGGCTTCAGTAACTACCTGCTTAGAGGCTTCCTGAACTGGAAATTACATTAGAACCACCACATTCTGTAATCTCTAATAAACCTAGCTCCACGGCTTAGACAACTTTCTTTAAATTAATCCCTATCCAACTATGAGCCGCAGTGATGTATTTTCCTACTGTAAAAAAAAGAATAAGATAAAACAGAGCAAAACTCCTCAAACTAAGTATCGGGAAAGCCTGAGATAAAATAGGCTTGGGAAAATGCAGTCTGGATATGCTCAAAAAATCAATACATAAAGATGCATCTATCTGTATTAAATCCTGAAGCCTTTAATAAAAATTCCCACCAAAAAGAGTAGTGAAAGGCAAATCATTGCCAAAGTTCATAGCAAGAGCCATGGGACGAGAAGCAAAGTTCTGTCAAAAAATGAGAAATAGTTAGCAAGATAGAATAGGAAGAGCAGATCAATTCTCAGCACAGAAATCTCAAACTGCCTTGAAATCAGGGCAGCTTGAAGAACCACTGAAGCCGCTGCTCAGGATTCTGCTGAAAAGGGGCCTGAGCAGTTATTATTTATGCTCTTATAACATAGAAATATTAATTTATTTTTTTTTTACAAAGACAAAATAATTAACAGAGAAAGGACAGCTGCATGTACTGTTGCAGAAGTACTACAAGCATCTTTGTTCTGCAGGCTTCATGGAGAAAATTAGAACATGCAAGACGACACATCAGATGTTTCTTAACAACTTAGAAATACTGATATTTAGCTACACATGTAACTCATGCGCTTGCACAAGGTCCAGAGACATCCAGTCTACAGACATGCACCACTAAGGCAGCAAAATCATCCATTTAGAAAACACACAGAAGTCCCAAGGTCTGAAACCCCAGGGCAGGATTCCCAGCCCACAAACAAGTCCCTTACCATGGCAAAACTTGTGTTCCCACAGCCTCACCCACTCTTACAAATTCAAAGACCCTTCAAGTACATCCTACACTCGCTGCCACAAACACAACCACAACACAAACATAACATGAGAAATTAAGAGTTTTGTTGGGAAAGGGAACAAATGAAGTGGTGTGAGAAATGTTAATAGCTACATGTTTCTACAGGGACAACCCAATGAAAAGCTCAGGAGCAGCCAAATCACAACCTGTCTGAACAACATTCATTTCCTACACAGCAGGTTCACACAGACAAAAGCCTTTCTGCTTTAAGAGTAAATCCCTTAGAGAAAGCTTCCTGCAACACCAGAGAGAGAATCCCAAAGCATTCAAATCATTTTACTTCCAACCACAACATCCAAAAAAAAAAAAAAAAAGAGTATTTCACACCATACCTGCTCCAAAGGCAAAGAAGAAGCTCTTATCCGTGTTCTCCCGTAAAAGCGCCATCACTCTCTTGCCCATTCTCTCATTCCTCTTGTAGATGAGCTCCTGCCTGAAGTAGCTGTCTATCTCCTGGGCTGTTACTTGCTCGTGGGGTGGGAGTGTAGTGTTGATGAAGTTTGGGACCTGCAATGGAGAGACTGAGGCTCAGCTGGAGGCACCTGGCTCTAACGGGCTCATTAAAAGGACAGCTGTAAACAGTTAAGTAATCTCAGAAAGGTTGGAGGTTGTAATCCAGCCTTACTTAAACCACCTGTGCATCACTGGAAAAAACCACAACATGTGAGCTTGTTCTATAATCTTCAATTCTACAAAGAAAAGAAACAAATCACCCAACAAACAAAAACTTGGCCAACAGACACTTTTTTTTAACGTAACTGGCACCTATTTGTATCTGGGAAGGGTACAGCAGAGTACAACTTTTACTAAATGGAACATTTTGATTTTTCTCCATTCCTGCAGCAACCTGAGTTTTTAGGTGCCACACCTGAGCAATTTACCACAACCTCTTCTCTACATGTGCAATCTTGTTTATTGGCTAATTCAGGCCTGAACAAGTCCTGCAATACATTATCAACCGAGGTGGTCACAACCTTGAGTAAGGACTGCAAAATTTGGCTTGCATATGCTACTTTTTAATAATCCAAACAGTTAAAAAATTAAGAAAGGTCAGCAAATCCAAAACCAGGAAGATGTAAACAGGATAAAACTCCTTGCCTTTCTCTCAGCTTTAGATCTCACTAGGGAAGACCATGAACTGCACCACATAAAATCCCTGAAATATTCCTGATATTTTGAGAGGGAAGAAAGGAATTCCACACCAGCTGCTCCTTCAGTCCCTTTTTTTGGAAGGAGTGATGTTCACGTGTAAAGAAGAATGGTCAAAACCCAAAGGATAGTTGGGTTTGTTGCAGTAAGGGGATCAAGCCCATGAAAAGACCAAGACCCAAGCTGTAAAGGGCAGCCATGCCACAAGTCTCTGATTACTGGGACAGGTGAGCTGTTCTGATGCAGAAGCCTGCAGGATGTGCAGTGTGCTACACTGGGCAGTGTTTGATGACTGCTCACAGGACCCCTCACCTTCGGTGATTTCCTCTGCCTCGCCACTGGAAAGCTGCTTAAGCTGCAAAACCCAAATTCAGATTTCCTAGTCCCCAGGTAAAAGTAAAGCTGCCAGGATTTCCAGCATTAATCTGAGTCAGCGGTAATGGTATTGCACGCACAGCCCATAAGGGGAACATCCTTCAAGCAGCGTGCTGAAATACTTGATGCAGCAGCTCTGTTGCTTTAATTCTTCCTCTGGTTTTCCACTATGCCAGATTCCTGAACTCATTTTCTTAAAACTTGCCTTTAGTCTTCTTTTTTTTCCAGCTCACCTCTTACCCTCCCACTTGGCCATATGATTTTACCACAATTTCTGCCTCTTCCCACATTCCTCACTCATATCATCTCTCTAAAAGCTTTCAGCAAGTCTTAGCAAGAGAATTCATTTTCATCTTCCCAGTGGTTCTCTTTAAGGCTTTTCCACTGCAGCCCCAGCTGTGTCGGGGGCACAGGGCAGTTGAGGTTTCTCGCCACGACCTGTTCAGGAGGACAGACCAAAGCCTTGCTGTGGGTTTGCACCAAAGGCCATACCCACTGGTTGAGCCAGAAATGGGCTCCCATATGGGCAGAGATAATGACAGCACACTGAAACTGCACCAGCCTATGGGGCCGCATGAACCATTTGGATTTTCCACATGCAATCTGTTTTGCCAGATCACCACACTTCTCTCAGCATGTCGCTCCTCAAAAGATTCAGCTGTGTTTCCCTAAGTCATTCTTCCCACCGGGCTTTCCAGGGTGGCTTGGCTTCTCCAATGTGTCTCACAGAGTCCTCAGAGCAAGTAAGTGCTTTGTGCCTTGTTCTCATTTTAGCCCTTTGCCAACAATCAGCAAATAATAACAGCCCCATTAGGCCAGACCTACTGGAGACACCAGTTTCCTGTCACTACACAAGGAAGCTGCCTTGAGCTTTATTTGTCTCACAGGGACCAGGAGCAGCCTGCTGGCACTGGAGGGGTAAAACATTACTGGCTGCAGTAGTGAAGGATGTAGGAGCCTCCGTTCTTGGTGAAAAGCAGTGAGGTAGGAATAACAACACATGCAATGCTTCAGGGAAAGCACCGTACAACTTATGAGAACAACCTGCTCCTACCTGAGGCAGGAGCAGCAGTGTTTGTGGACAGAATGGCTTTGAGCAGCCCACCCAGAGGACATCTCCATTGCAGGAGGTTTAGAGCCCAGGCACAGGGATTTTGTTCAAACCTTAACCAAAAGGGTCTTTGCCAAGAAGCCAAGCATCTTCCTTTGGCTCACACAGCTCCATCACTTGCAGTCCTACATCCACACTCAATTCACAGTTTCCCCTCCTTATCTAACCTAAAGCAGAATCCACAAAATGCAGCCATTTCCTCACCTTTTTTTCTTTTTTTCTTTTTTTTCTTCCCCTCTCTTTTCCCTCTGTGGGAAAGAGTTTGCTAAGGACAGAGAAATAAATTTCAGACAGAGGACTGGATTTTGTCATACTTGTCCAAAGAACGAGATGAAAGGAGGCATTACCCCTATAGGCACATCACCAGCTACAGATCCCTCTGCACCTTGTGCATTCCTGTGTTTCTAATGACTGCTCAATCACTGGCAAAAAATACAGCGTGCGTGTATGTTTGCGTGTGTGTGTGTGGCAGAGGCTGGAAGATAAATGATTGAAGTAAGTACAGCCGTACACAGTAGTGCAACCACACTCTGAGCTACGACACTGGCCCCATTAATCAGCGCTGCTCCTCCCTGTATCGCGGCTCCTTTCCATGGTCGGTGACATACACCATGCGTGGCTTCAAGGAGGCAGCTGCTCCTGTTGATTTAAGAAACCCTTTGGATTCCTGACTACCAGACAGGGATCAGGAAGTCAAGAAACAGTTGCATGCAATTAGGAAGCTGTTAACCACAGTTGGGATTAAATGTGTTTTTTTTTTTTTTTTTTGGAGGGGGGAAAAAAAGAAAAGCTGTTGTATTGAAAGGATGGGCTAAAGAGCACACCAAAGGGATGTTTCTTCCTTATTCCATTTCATCAAATATTTTTGTTTCGATTCAGTGTAAAAAATAATTTTAATATTTAAGGGTAGGCATTTGTCGTTTTCAAACTGAGAGAGGGATGAAACGTGCTGTGCCAATGGGCAGTGCACTGACCATCTCTGTGATAATAGCTGTCTACTGCTATTAGTATTCAAATGTATCACAGGATGTATGATGGGAGTGTTGAAAATCCTCGCTTCTTATTTTGCTGTTCACTAAGAAAGCAGTAGTTGGGTCAGCAGACAAGCACACATCACCTGGGGTGTGCTCCCTTTTCAGTGGATACACATTAAAAGAGATAAAAACAGGTTTTGTGTACAGTCTCCGCAAGCAATGCTGGTTTTTGAGAAACCAATTCATGTAATGTTTATACACACATATTTCCCATGAAAACTCAATAATATATTTCATGCAGAGGTATTTAAAAGAAAGAACAATTTGTTTGATTGAATCAGCTAGAACTCTGCCTTTTTTCTATTCATATTCACCTAGGACTATGCTCTATGGTTACTACAGTTAGTATAGCTGGACTCTGAGTCATTAGATGTCACCATTGGTATCTTTAGGTACACCCTGCATTTCTTAGTCAAGTTTTTGAAGTGAGAGGACATGAGAACTAAACAAAGTCAAGACCCAGAACCACCTATCCCCCCCAGTCTGTGTAATTTTACTTGAGTCAGTATCCCTGATGGAATATATGCATGGGTAAAGCTCTGCACACACGTCTCAGCTCACAGTGCTGTGGGATGTGGGCCATAATTCTTCACCTTTGAAGTCAGTAGGAGCTTCAGGAAGAAGAAAGAGGAAGGATTGTGGAGTGGTTATGACACTACCCTGAAAAAATTGTTCTGTTCCCATGGGCGATACAAATCTTTTGCATGATCACAAGCTTGTCATTTGGGTTTAGACCTTCAAAGCAAACTCGGCACTTAACATCCACTAAATATCTTTGAAGCATTTGGCATTATTCCTTCTGTCTTTCAAAATCTCATCTGTAAAATGGGGACAGCAAGACCCTCTGACTTGAGAACAGATGTTACGTAGAAGGCACTGGCTGAATCTTGTAGATGAGACCCCAAGGAAGATCCAAAGTCAAAGATGACGCTTAGCAGTAACCTCTCTTCCCACTCATACTTTGTGGAAGGAGACTGGGATTCTGCTGCAGTCATTAGCATAAGAGCTAACAACGCACTTCACCTCAGAAAATAAGCATCAGCCATATCTCAAGATCTATATTATGCTGACAGCTCTGTCTATAGAAACAGAGACAAGGTTGGGGGGGAAGGGGGAAAAGGAAAAAGAGAAAAGAAAAACGTATTGGTGCAGAGTCAGAGTTAGGGCGTACTGCCAAAGGTCAGCTGAAACTTCATAATATATCATGATATTTAAGTATATTTTCTTGTTTACTAATTTTTTAATATTTGTACAAATTTTCAGGGCAAAGGCAAAATGCCAGAACTGTGAATATCAATCTAAAAATAATTTTTTGTACACATACAAGCACCACCAACTTTGGTTAACACTTTTTCCCCTGCTATGGACCCTATTGGCTACAGTGGAACTGCTCTAAATTCAGTCCAGTATGAAATCACAGTGCCACTGTTCCTACCACTATATGTTACATTTCTGACCATTTCCCACTCCTTCAATAACCTTTTTTAGCCTCATTCTGTTCCTGTGATCCCAGCATATTCCTGGAATGTGTTCAAATAATAGCACTGTGTTAACAAAACATCAGTATCACTGATATCAAAATAAATGGCTAACGTTGCCTATATGGGCAAAGGTCTTCATACTCAGTTCTGAGGGAGATGGACAGGAGGAAGCTCAGGCAGGGAAATGGGCAGCCAACTCCCACCATGGAAAATAGAGATTTCAGCAGCCCCATGTAGAAGCAGAATGGTTTCATGCATACAGAGATGACCCATCCCCATATCAGCGTATGTCCACGCAGCCCATCACACAGCACAGGACTGTGATTTCTCTCTTTTTCAGTCAGGCACCAGTAGTACCCCAGACATCAAAGCCCAGTGTGTAACTTTGATTTTTCTGAGCCACATCATCAGCGAACATTTACTCTCCTAAAACCTTTCCTGACACTATCTTCCTCTGCCTTGGTCGATCATCTGCTCCTGAAACCCCTCACTCCCTGTATCCAGGGAGCTGATAGCTTAGGGCTTTCCAGCCTAATGTCAGGAGCAACATTAAAGCTCCAGAAAGCCACACATGCAGTACCATACCTAGTCCTTGCAAGAAAATCACTTAATAATAATGCCTTTTGTCCCTCTCTCTCCCCATACAAATAGAGGAAATATGAGGAAACATGCTAGAAGGAGATTTTGGGAAGGCAGAGAATTGTCCATCAGCTTCTCAGGTTCCACACAAAACCCATCCATCCTTCCCTGACAGGAAACAACTTCCATGCCAGTAATCCTTATCTCCAGTCGTTACACCAACCACAATATTTTTTTATGTGATATTTATTATACATTATCTCATTAGCTGCCTAGTTTATGAGCTTTATGTGGGCAGAGGCGAGAAGACAAGGAAGGGACCACGCTTTGGAGGATTTCCCCTGTACCACACAGGCCAGGAACTTTTATATGGTCTAGAGAGCAATGCACAAGATAAGAATCTCAAGAGCTGACAGCATCACTTATGTGGGCTTCCAGAAGGCCAAAGCAGCATCCCGAAACCCGCTGGCTCCTCTGACAAATGGAACAGTCCTAAATTCACACCAGCATTTCTTGGGTCAGAGGCTGACATCTGAGCTCCAGTTATCACCCGTTTATGAAGGGAGGATACCTGCCTCTTAACCAGCCTTGACAGGGCATTGTGGTTTTTATTGCAGTGTTGCAAAATATACTACTCGGGATTCGGAAGACACCTGTTCCTCACTGATTTATGAACCCTTCCGGCATCTGGGAGAGCAATATCCACTTACTGCAGCCTCTGACGCAAAGAATTCAAATACTGATAAGTGAATGGGCTGCAAGGATAAGCATCGCCATGAGGAGGACGTGGCTGCTGGAGTGACAACCGCTGCTGCTGGCTGGGCTGGTTTCCTGCAGCACCTCCAAGTTTCCATCCCAACGGAGACCTTCAGGGCCAAGGAAAGGAGTGGGTGTTTGGTCAACGTGATTTAGCCCAAAGATGGCAATTGCCCAGAAGATGCACTTTGAGCTTATTCTGTAGGACAGAAGCCAGAAGGGAGCTCTGCAAAATTGTGCAAGTTGCTACTAGTCCATCCTTCAATTCCTGCTGCTTTTAGGTGATAATTTCTTTTTATTAAGCATCAAAATTTGAAGGCATCTATTAGAAGCATAAGCAGACTTAGATTTTCAGGATAAGTCCTATGTGTCCTATCTCAGTGCAAACATCTACTTGTGATGAGCGTTAAGAACACATTATATGCACTTCCAGCACATTCTGGAGGATGAGGCTGGCATAGGTATGTCATTTTGTAGATTTTGTGCTGCTAAAATGTGGTGTTTTTTTTCCAGAAGCATACTCCAACACCAAACTAGCCACTACATTCCCAATCTGTGCTCATCCCATTTTCTTCTCATCCATTGTGCAGAATGCTGAGCAGTTCTCAAGTGACAACTCTCTGTAGCCAGAGAGAGGCTTGGAAGTTCTGAGAACAGGTCAAAGAGCAGTCCCACTTCTCCCACTCACACCTCCCCACCCTCTCCTCCTGCCCCTGCTCCAGGAACCACTCAGGAACTACTCTGAGGTTTGAGCTAGCTCAGCATTTCCACTACAGGAATGGATTTTCCATCGCGCCCCTTGGCTTGGAGAGAGCCTGTAGTGTCCCAGACCTCTGAAAGAAGGAAACAGAGCTGAGAAACTGTGAGGAGAAGGGGCTGCAACCCCTCCCTCAGCAGAAAGTGTGGTCTCGCAGCTGAACGGAGAGGGGCTTCAGAAACCCTAATTATTTTCTGGCTCAGATTCATTACTGCTTGGACACATTTGTGCACTTTTCATCAGCATTTCTGCTCAGTCCTCCCTGAGCCGTACTCTTGCAGGGCTACATTGCACCAGTTGCCTGGCTGCTGCAGTTGCACTGCAGTTCATGCTAGCAAGCATTCTGTAGTTGGCCTACCTGATTACAAGCTACGTCGGGTACCTCTTAGGATGGAAAGGCAATTTGAGTGTAAAAATGAAGTCCTTGGAGTTTCAAATTAGCTAGCTCAGCTCCACGAGCCACTGGAGCATCTAAATCTATAAACAGAGGAAAATTAAGAATAGAAAAAGAGTGAGAGGAAGAAAATAGCCTGAAAGCTAGTGAACTCTTTAAAGGTAGCATATGATATTTTAAAATATATATATATATCTGTAGGTGAATCAAATACTTCAGGAGCCATTGCTGGCATGACTGAGGGCTTGTAGGATCAGCTGCAACTCCTGAAGCCCTGGACATCTCTGCAGCCATCAGCCCCAAATCCTACTGCACCTGCTGTTCTCCCAGGTGGCATCTGGCCCAAGGGCAGTCATGTGCCCTACCTGGCCCCACGTGCTGCTCTGGGGCATTTGGGTGGAAGGAAAGCACATTTCAAAGAAAAAAGAAAAGAAAGAAAAAAAAGAGAGAGAAAGAGGAGGAAATAGAAAAAAAAATGAAATAAAGGGGAAAAAAAAAAGGAAATAAATGAAATAAAGAAAGAAAGGAAAAAAATGAGAAAATGAAAAAAGAAGGGGAAAAATGGGAAAAAAAGAAAAGAAAAAAGGGGAGAATAGCCACATGGATGGCTCGTGCATCTCACAAACAGCTTGGGGGGTGATACTTCTATTCTTGTTAAAAAAAATCCCTGAGAAGTCATGACCTCCCTGTATGTTTTCTATTTGTTTTCCCAAAACAGCTAAATAGTTGCTTTCCAAGCACTTGAGAAGAATAAATAAGTAAATAAAACTAAAAGCATACCACCAGCCCCTCCCCCAAGGCTTCATTCCCCACCCCACCCCAACCCTGTCCCTGCTCCCCTTGGTAGCGATGCCAAAATATGCAGCTGGCCTCTCTATCTGAATGAATGTTTTGATTAAAGAAGCCTTAGCAAAACACAGTCAGAACAATGATCCCGGTCCCCTTTCTGCAAGCTTCACCCAGCTATGCAGTGTATATTTAGGACCAGATTACAGGGACCTGTTCATTAATTGAATGAGGATGACAAGCCTGCAGTGTATGCAAATATAGGTTTTGGTTTCAGTGGGGAGCGTAAATCTTAACTACACATTGATAACTCCTGCCCCATTTAAATGCTCAGTTTAACATTGGGATTTCTTTTTGAGGCCAGCTTTCATGAGCTTGCAAACATATGGAAAAGTTCAAGTTTTTCTATTTCCCTTCCAAATGCTTTGTTTCCTTTAGCAAAGATTTTTTTTTCCTGTTCTGACACTAAAACCGTCACCTATTATATTGCCATGACACCCAAGCAAAGATATTGATCAAAAGGCAAAACAGGGCAATAAAGTAAAAAAAAATTGGGCCAAAGGGTTTGTTTGGGGGATTGGTTTTTCAAAGCACTGAAATTCTTTTTCCAAAGGTATTTTTCGTTTAGTTTTCTGTTGCACAATGGGAGAACAGCTGGTCAGTAGTGGGTACAAACTCAGCTCTGGGTGTCCCAACAATTCCATGAGCGTCTGGTTCAGCCAGGTGACAATGGAAGCCTGAAAGCTTACATGAAGTTTGCCACCTGCTTTTAGGTTTGAAGTCACCATCTGAGAGCAAAAACAGATTACTCTGGAGAACCTGATCTACTGATCTACCTGTTCCCTCTTCAGTCATATGCATTAACAGTATCAGAGCAAGAAATGTTGTGTCAAGGAGTGCCTCAAACCATCAACTTTCAGGACACCAATGAATCCCAGTGCTGTCAAGTTAACAAGGACAATCAAATTGCTGACCCCTTTGTTTTCCCTCTTCGTCTTAAGGAGGGAACAAACACATCCTCTAGGTAAAACACAAAGGGAGAAGAAGCATTTTCTATATTCAACTCACAAGATATTGTTCAAAAAACCAACAAGTCTTCCTAGTTTCTCTTGAACAAGTCTTTCCAAGAAACACTTCATAAACCAGCACTTCGAAAAGAAGGGACAGTAAATGCTTTATAGCAAACATACAGCAATGCACAGAAAGCAGCACGTACTACACTGAACTCCAAATGTTCTTCCCAACCACCGTTTCATTCTCTTTTATAGTTTATTCCCTTACTTATAAACACAGCTAGTCAACAACCCTCAAATATTTTTCATATAAATCAGTTATTTTCTGTATGTTTCTTTTCTAAGCCTTCAAAAGAAAAACCTTTGCCTCTAAATGTCATGTTCCAATCTTTCTCCTACTTTCTCTCCCTCTCCCATTGCCTTCTCCATAGAAATTGAAAAGCTGAAAGAAGGAACTTCCAAGTTAAGAGAATGCTAAAAGCAGGCACATAATGAAAATTTAGAAGCAAGAACCTATTTTCAAAACGTGTAGCAGGAAAATTATCTGGAAGCATTCCAGATTACTCACAAAAAAAATCATCTCTGTGGAGATTTCCCCAGCACTGTCATCAACAAGTAGACTTTCTCAATCTGGGTCTGTAACCAATTTTGTAAAACACATGAGCCAAAATATAATATTGCTCCAATCTGGAATCCTGTTCCGACATAATAGGAAAATTAGACTCTGAAAATTTTGGCTGCCCTTGTGGGTTGTTTTTTTTTTTAACTTCCAAATGCTCACAAAGCTGTGACTCAGGTGCAAGTGGAAAGAACGTGTGACCCTACTACAGCTGATCAGGAGCTCTTCTGAACTCTGGGAAAGCAACATCTCTCCAGAAGCACCCGGGAGGTGGGAGGCTCGTGCTGGGGCACAAGCAGCTCTGAACGTGTCATCAGACAACAGGGGAACATTGAGCCTGCCATGCATTTTAGTAGTAACATAGAGGCATAGAAGTGCTACCGATGGCTTGCTGGGACCCAGAAACCCTCGAGAGCAGCTCACTCTGTGCCCGGGACAACCTTGCACATGCTTTGCTGGAAAGCCTATAATCACTTTCCCTGGAAGGACTAGAGGCTATGCCAGTTTGTCTGCACTTTGTTACAGCTGAAAATGATAAGGTGCTTCCAAAGCGTTGTGTTACAATAGCTGTGCCTTCAGTTCAAGGATTTATCTTCCTTTGCTGTAGATAAAACTCCATTCCTTGAACAAATTAGGTCTGCTTATCATTCAACGCTCTACCTAATGGTTTCAGCTGTGTGTTTCTGCATTTATTGAAGCTGGGGCATTCCACAGATAGTTCTCACTGATTTGAGAAGTGAGCCAGAAATCCAGTCATATTTTATCCAAAATGAGAATGGGGCAAATTAATGATATAATTAGAATTATCAGAGCACTTACATCTTAAAGGACAGGTTTAAATGTGGGATGATAACATTTTTAAAGGGGTATAAAACACAACGTGTTTATAAGCAGCAAATGTATTGTGAAGTGATGAGCTGAACCTTTTCTTCTTTAGTGTAGGGAAGCTGACTACTGACATGCTGTTAGCATACAGATCTCTAATGCTGTGTTACCAGGATCACTCTGTGTATTTCAAAAGGCAAAATCCTCTACCCAAAAAACTATTTGACCATGAATCCTTGGGTCAAAATTACATCTGAAAAACAAGAGCAGGAGATCACAGGTATAGTTTTTGGTAGGGTTAAAGGGAAGAAAAGAAAGAAAGAAAGAAAGAAAGAAAAAAAGAAAGAAAGAAAGAAAGAAAGAGAAAGAGAGAAAGAGAGAAAGAAAGAAAGAAAGAAAGAGAGAAAGAAAAACATCATACATTTCTTATAAAGGGCACAAAGGAATACAAAGAAACACAGAAACAGTGAATTCCATGCTGGCAAAGATGAATCTGCTGCACAGAATTGTCCTTAAAAATTTGAACATCTCAAAACTGATCACAAGAAGTAAGGGTAAAAGATACCCCCAAACCCATGTATCAGTTCAACATATTTAAAAAAAGACCTCAACATCAGATTTAGGGAACAAAATACAAGAGAAATTGTTCTGTATGATACTTATAGCTCACCAAGGCTTCATGTTATTAGGGACTTTTTAAACTATCTTAGGTAAGAAAAAGTGTTCTCTGGAGATAGACCATTTTCTCATTTTGCACTAACAGATTATTATTATTATTTTTTTTTTTGCATTTTAATGCATCTGGACCTACTGACCTTAATTCTTTTGTAAGAACTTCAGATAATACAGAAGTTAAAGCTACTGAACTAATCCAAAGCCTCTTTGCTTGTAGTGTACATCTTTCAAAAACAGAGAAAGAAACTATGACTTCTGTGGTGGAAAAAGTTTGAAGAAAAAACAACATAAACCTATCCTATCCTTAACTTAAAGAGTATTTTCTTTTCAGCATCGTGTTGACTTTCTGCCCAGAAACTCCAGCCTAAGACTCTTGACTGAACAAGTCACAAGAGAATCGTGCATTTGCAGAAGGCTGTCCAAGCAGGAGAGATGCTCTGTACACCACTTTAGGTCATAGTCTAACTGAATAAACACAGCCTCTTAAAATTTTATTAAGTTTGAATAAGGATTTATATGTTCAGAAAAATGGTGCTTGGAAACAAAATGTAAAAGAAAAAAAAAAAGAAAGAAAGAAAGAGAAAGGAACGAGGAATGTTATATAACCAAAGGAAAGCAGAGGTGTTTCCTGCTTTCACTGTTCTTAATTAAAATTTGAAAAGAATAAAAAATAAAAAGAACCTCAACACTGAAACCAAGAAGAAATGGTTTAGTGCTTGAATGTCATTGGTGTTGATTCCTCCGGGACAGGAGCTGTCCTCTGCACTGGTGCCTAAGCTTCTGATATGGCCCATGAAATGCCCCTTTCCCACACTTTTCCTCCTGGCACTGTCCCTTCTGCACCCTGTATAGGCCCAGAGTGCCCTGTCCTCCCAGTGCCATAGAAGTTGTTGAGATCAATGCTGGGAAACCACAGTTTTTCCAAAAGCTCTCTCAGCGACGTTGAAGAGGCTCAAGAAAGTCATCCATAACACAGAAAGTCAACAGCATTAGTGTTTCTATTTCTGTTCCTTCTTCCTGCTCCAAGATGAGTTCTGCTGCAAAGCCATCTCAGCTTCCTGCAGGCAGCTACTGAAGGTGCTCCATCTCCCAAGATTCATGGTAAAGGAATTGAGAAAGTTCCTACACGTATACCTTTGTCCCTTCAAGTGTCCCTGGTGTGATGTTGGAATTTTCCAGCTGCTTTTCTGGCACATTCCAGTTACTTAAACCAATGGCTCCCAAATGAGGCAACTAATGGAAAGGCTGCCCTTTATTCTGCAGCTCTGTGATATTCAAAGTTTTCCTGCACTTCTAGGATTATCATTTTTCATCACCTGATGAGGACTGTAATACACTCACAGTCAGTGATAAATCTCTGTGCTTAGATTTAGTTGTTCACGAGAAAGATCCCATGGGCAATGCTTCATGTTTAAGCCAGGCTAATCAAATTTGATAACCAAATAGAATCCCCATGACAGGGACACCATCCTTACAAAAACCACACAGAATAAACTCTGGAAGTACCACTGGCAAATGTTAACTGAATAGAGAGTTTATCTTGGGCTTTAATTTTCTATTTTGGACTGCTTGCAATTAAAAATAAATGATATAAAGCTGGTTTATAAAAACACTGCCAAACAAAAAACCTCTTTACTTGAATTAAGAGCAACAGCCCATAAGAGGAATATACTCCACAACATTTAGAGTTCTGGAGGGACTAGTATACATACAGGGATTTTAATTTTCCATGGCCTCTAAGTGTTATAATCTCTATCAACTGTGTGCACTCTGAGCCCATGACTAACGCTTATTGCTTGAACTCTCAATTGGTTGTTGGCTTCTTTCTTCTTTAACACCGTTTGTAAACTCACATTGGTTCAAGAATTTGCAGGAATAAAAAAGCTTTTACAGCATCTCAAGTCTGAAACACAGGTCTGTTATAGGACATTGTGTCAACAAATCACAGATGTCTGTGAGTCAATGCAATCAGTGTGAACAGGAATAACTTGCCTCAGGGACATAGGCACAGAAGAAAGCTGGCAAAATTACACTGTTTGATAGCTATTAAAAGATGACACAAGGCATTCAGATGTCAGGAGTGTCTTCGTGATTTTACGACTAGCATTTGTTTATTTGTGTCCATGACAAATACATCACCACACCTCAGGAGAATTATTTCTGTAAGGTCACTTTGTGTTTATCTTGTGTGCTTGCCTGCAAGTTATCTTCTCTAGGATCCTCTAAAGTCGTGAGCTCTCTATCTTTTTCAACTCACATACCACATCTTTAGAGACATATTCTGAGCAGAGTTGGTTTATCCCTTCGCTTTTCAGTGCAAGACTGCCCAGAAAGAACAGTTCTGTCAGCTCCATTGCTACACAAACATCTGTTTTACTCCGTTAACAACACCTTTCATGTCCTGCTTAATTATGCTAAAAAAGTGTTTCACTCTATAGGACTACAAGGGTGAAGAGAATTGATCCCATTCATTACCATTAACCACTCTTCCTACAATTTGAGAAACATAAGCAGATAGAGGAAAAGAGGAGATATAACCATTTATCTACGATTTAAGAACTTCCAATTGTCCAAGCTGATGTTGAGGTTAGTTCTGTGATAGATTGCTTGGAAAAGCTGCAATGGAAGTATTATATTTCTACCTAGAACTTCTACAAGCAGCATACAAGACCTCTACAAAAACACCCATGTTGTAGAGAGTGGTTACCTTGCAGACTGGAGCCATCCTTACTTTCTCAACTCTTTATCTGAGAAACTAGTGACCCACATAGCTCTGTGCAACTCAGGATAACAACGGCAAGGTAAGAAGCCCCAGAGATCTCTGCTCACATGATTTCAATTCTCTCTTGAGGTCACATAGTTATTCTTGACTTCTACGTCTTAATGGCAAGCCACTATCATGATTTAATGGACCTTCATAGGCAAAACATACAAAATATTGAGGCTGGCAAAGTATATAAAGGTCCCCTTCAAAAAAGTCACTGCATCTGAGACAGGAATCTGTGAACATTTATCAAATAAAAAGATGAGGTAAGAGACGGTATCCATAGACCAAGTTTCCAAAGAATTAATGGGGAAGAAGAAAGAGGAACCTATATATCAAATGAGAATCTCCAAGTTTGCCACGAACTACCAAACTAGTCTGGAAAGCAGATTTCTGCTCCATTGAGTCCTTAATAGCTCTGGATAACTAAGATAAACAGAGACGGAAGGGCTGTCTGAGACACATACAAAATGATTGAATTATGACATGTTTGAGAAGTTATTTACTTTAGAGAGTATTTACATAAGGTTCACTTCCTCTTCAAACATAAGCTCAAATATTACAAAGATTTTTTTTTTCCCCCCTTAATGAGGAGACCACATTCAACAGTCTCACAAATGTCCATAATTAACTTTTTTAAGGCACATTCCTAGGAAAGTTTTCCAGGCAGTCACTTCCCCAGAGCTGAAGCAATACCTAGGAAACCCCAAACTCTCACTATGCAAATGAGGCACGCATGGAGAAGAAAACATGGGGCATCAAAAGGAAGAGGAAAAAGAGGAGACGGGGTAGAAAGTGATGACCGTGAGACTGGAGTTTTACTTTCTGCTGTGCTATAGGCACCTGACAGGCCCTATGCCAAGCTCTTAACTTCTCTGTGCCTCTATTCATCAGCTGAATTACACCCTTTTTTGTCATATGAGACCTGTAGGTTGCAGTGCTGGGGGAAACTATGTATGTGATTACCTGGTAGAAACAGATGCCAAGCATTTTAATGAATACAAGTCACTATATCCAGCGTAGAAATTTTAGATCAGGGACTTTGGTAAGAGAACACTTCCTGCCTTTGTAAGAGAAAATACCATCTCTTTTAAAACAAACAATTTGTTCTCAGCTAGCTGGCTCATACACAACACTTCTGCTTACCTGGGAAGTGTCATGATTGAATATAACAGCATTCAGGTCTCCACAGTTATAATGTTTGATGAGATCTTCAGTGGTGTACGGGGCCTGCAAACTGCCTGCTCGGAGACTTTCATGCTGGAGCAGAGTTTGGTTTAGCGCAAACAGCACCTGTAGAAATGTAAACAAGAACAGGAGTTAATGATATTAGGTATCAAAGAGGCAAAGTGTAAAAGGCCAAATGACTCAAAAAACTCACACACATATGAAGTTTATTGACTCATCCTGGCCCGCAGCAATAAGGGCTGATCATCAGATATTTCCAACTGGAAGGGAATTCTAACCTTCTCTAGTACAAGTCCTTATTAAATGACCCTCGTTATTCCTCATGAAGTCTAACTTCACAACACTTCTCCTGCAGAGGAAACAGTCTGAGAGCTTTCAGGCTGTCTGTGCAGACAACTTGGCTGCATGGAAGACACTGGAATTAAAATTAGGAAGCTTGTATTTCCTTTGACTATTTTCTGACAGCTATCTTAAATCCAAAGCCCAAACAAAAGCAGAATATTTTCAATAAAAATCATAATCTTCCAAACTTAGGAAGTTGCTGGTGTATTAGGGGGACATTCTGCATGCTTTAAAACCAGAAACTTGAGGTAATTCACTGTCAGTCTCCCTCCCTTAGCATTTCCTCTTCACCTATCCTTTTGCAAAACAGAGATACTGAATTGTGACGCTGTTACTACACACAGTACTCCCTATGAGGCCTCACCAGGGCAGAGTAGAGGAGGAGGAGAACCTCCCTTGACCTGTTGGCCACATTCTTTTTAATGCACCCCAGGATACCATTGGCCTTCTAGACCACTGCTGGCTTATGGTCAACCTGTTGTCCACCTGGACACACTTGCACAGAGAAAACAGAATCACTCTTTACTGTTTACATTTGTGTACCCCCAAAATGTCCTTGATGATGATGAAAGCTTCTCATGTTTATAACAACAGTGCCCTCTCCATCCCAAGTTATCATCTCAACTCTTGGGTAAGCAACACATGCTGAGCGCCAGCTGGCGCAGCCACAGCTGCAGTCTCTGATACATATTCTTACTCATGTGCCTAACTTTAAGTAACTGAACTGACTTTAAGCATTAAACCCCAAAGGAGTTTAAAATTAATGATATACCAATGTATTTGCAACTTGGAAGTCCTTATTTGTTTACAAACATGGTTTCCACTGAAGTTGATCTGAAGAAAGGGAAGTGTCAACTGGATTTACTGCTGTAAAACCTCAGGTATATAGCAAATAAGATCTGAGAAAAAGTTTTTTAAAGGAATAAGAAAATAAAAATATCTCCAGGGCATTAACAGCCTCTGAATACAAAGCTGTTAGATGTTCACTAACACACACACATTCTGGTTGAGGGAAAGAAAATGATCTTTTTTAATTTACTTTTTAAAAATATAAAGATGGTCTTTCAAATGAACCTGCTGTGCCTCCACCCCACAACTGGTTGCCTATTAAGATCCAAGCCTAAGAGATTTCCTCGCTCAGATCTAAGGGTCTCTTCAGGCTTTTCTACAAAGAGATCTATCTTTCCCAGGACCATAGCATAAAGCTAAGCATCTTCCTAACTTCGTTTTCCTGTAATTTAAAAAATCTGCAAAAAATACACTTTAAAAATTTCTAACCTTTGAAGGATCTGAGCGTTCTCTTTTTTTTTCCCTAAGGGCTACAGCTCAAAGAGGAAACGGTTCATCCCAGGATTTCCTGGGGATTCTAAACATTTAGACTAATAAAAATAAGAGCTTAGAAAAACTTTGACAGGAAAACCAAGAGCAGAGCTTTTCCCAAAATGCTTTTAGTAAAATCCTTCTCATTTTTGATTTTTTAAACAATGGATGTGGCTGGAATTTTATACACAAAAGTGCTCATACACACACACATACATGTACAAATAGCCGGACAAACCTTGAGGATAAGACAGATAAGACAGAGTGTTTTACACTAAAATATTAAGGAGGCAACAAATCCTTACTTCATCCTGAATGCTTTTCTGTTTTGTTTTGTTTTGTTTTGTTTTGTTTTGTTTTTTTTTGGTTACTTCAGCTTCCTGAGGAAACCAGTCCTCCGCATTCATGCTCTATGCTTCCTTCTAATAAATTTGGAACCTATTAGCTGATTTCAGTCATATTCACAGAGGGTTAGAGATCTTCAAGAAAACTGCCTGCATGCTCCTTGAAAATAAGCATTTAGCTGCAGAAAAAGCCACAGTGTGTGCTTGCTTCTTTTAAAAAACCAAAGACATTACATGGGAGAGAAGGAGTTTATTAGAGCTTGCAGCAGGAGATGGAACCCAGTGCATGGGCACCAGATTTATTACTGTCAGTGCTTGTCTCAGGATGGTTGTGTTCCTGCTGTCTGCCCCTGTGCTGTAAGGGGACCTAGAAATGCTGCCAGCTGAGCCCTGGTACCCGGCTGACCCCGTAAGGAAGCCAATTGCTGCCTCCAAGCTACTGCCCAGGTTGTATTCTGGGTTGGGAGCTAAAATTAGAAACCCAAGTATTTGCATATGCTCAAGCAAAACTTCAGCCACTTGAGAAAATTTCTAGAGAACTGTTGCTTAACCAAGCCTCAGTCATCATGCTTTTGGGGTGAGCGGCTCAAAACACGCATAAGAAGAGGCAAGGTCTTGCAGCAGCCTCCTGCTTGCTGAATTTGTAGGCCATTTCCTCCAAAGTCAGGTTAAAGCCATCTTAAAAGCTGCATTTATTTTTCCTTACTGTTCAGATAATGCCACAAAAACAATGCTGTTTCCTTTCCTGCTCCCTATCTTAATATCAGTGACCCCGTGACCTCCAGCCCAAACCTCTATCTGAGCTAAATCTCCCAGAGGTGCCCGAGATTACCGCACAACTGAGGGCTTCAAAATAAATACACTGAAAGTGACTGCCTATGCACAGTCCCACCTAATAAATAGAGCAGACAGTATTTGTTCTGGGAAGTGATGGGAAGTTATAAGCTTGGCGCTGGGAAAGTGCATTTTATTCATGCAATTTACGATCCTGACAGCTGTGTGCTCTGAAGGCCAGTTTTGCATGGTTGTCTCTGGCCTCAGTTTGCAAGCAATTGATACATGGACAACAGAAGAGGGCTTTAACCCTGCCGGGAAGAAGCCTTTCTACATTCATTCTCTTGTGCAAAGCAGCAAACCAACACAGATTTTATGCACATTTGGAGACATCAGCTCAGCCCCTAGGGCAAGCCTTAAACCTTATGGTCCTGCTTTATTGCCTGAGAGAGCAGGTAACACCAACCCCACACAGCACCAGGAACTACTGGGCTGATCTTTTCGCAGCACTTTTGCACAGACTACTGCCATCTCATGGAAAAGGGGCCTGGACCTGGCCAGTTCTTCCATGGGAAGGTCAGAGACAGGGCTGGTACAGGCGAAAAGCTCTGCCTTACTGGTGACCTTCACTCAAGGTATTCCCAGGAAGGAGGAGATCTGCAGAATCCTCAATTTTAATTTCTTAGCGAAAAAAATTGCTCAATTTCTTATATTTATGCCAACTGCTCTCTCCATCACCCAATAGCCCTTGTGCTGCTGCATTGCCTCAGCCCAGGAACTAGATGAACACTAAGGTACCTTCCAACCCAAGCCATTCTATGATTCTATCAACCTTTCATCTTTAGCCGTGGTCATCTGGGCGCTCCAGTTGCAGCCAAATCTGCAGAGACCAGCCTTTGCCATCCCTGCACAAACTCGCTGCAGGCCTCTCTGAGGGACCAAATAAGCCTAATGAAGACCCTAGCAAAGGACTTTACTGATTACCTTGACACTACAAACAGTATTTACTTCCCTCCACACATCTGGATTAGTCAGGAGGAAAGTAACGGCAGCAAAATTCTATCTCGCATTTAAATCAACTGGAATGCACAAACCACTTACTTTCAACTTCGAAAGACAAAACATTAGAAAACCTCTGAAGTACTCACATAAAGCGAGCAGAGAAAACCTGTATGAGGTCTCAAGGTCCCAAAGGGGGCTGGCATTGCTTAAAAGTGTGTATATGTACATACATAACACTGCAGGTTGTCGTGGGATAGTTTGAGCTTCATCTTCCCAAGGCCATGGCATTAGCTGGAGGTAAGGAGAAGCTATCTGATTTTATGTGAGATTTTAATGGGATGTGGCTTGTAGGCAAGTAAATCCAGTCCACAGAAACAGATCTAAGAAAGCATTGACAGCTTTCCAGACAGTGAGGAGAAGAGAGCTGATGTGCAGCTGGCCTTAGGAACACTTGAGGTGTTCTGTCACAGATCTTGTTCTTCATTGTATTTGGTTTTGGGAGCAAAGCAAGATGAAAATTCCTTTTATTCCAAGGTACTCTCATAAACCATCACAATGCATGGATTCTTTCCCATGACCATCACTGAACATCAGCTTGTGGACACAGAGGCAGCTGCGTCCATTCAGCTCTACATTTTTAATACTTTTGCATATGTGAGTGAATTGACTTCAGTTGATTATCCTGTCATAGCTTTCCAAGTAAAAACACTCACATGCTTTGTCAGAAATCCATTTCGTTTATTAAACTCCTGTAGTTCCCCCAGTTCTGATGACAGCTCAACTCTGTGCCTATCACCTCATCTAGAAGGCAATGCTATGGATTTCTAACCAAGTGGAAAGGTTCGCAGGGCCACCTCTTCAGTTTTCTGACTATAGTCCCAAACAGTGCCACAATGAAAAAACAGCTTCATGTGGGCATCTAGGAAGCCATCATAAAGTATGACAAGGAAGTATTTTTCCCAGGTAGAATACTAGAGTGGTCCCAAACTTTCTTAGAAACTATTTTGCTAATAAAATAGAAAATTCAGGAGTTACAATGGAAGGAACAAAATTTGTGTTAGACTGAAAAGAAAGTGATCAACGCTCTTCTGGTGGGTTTGCTATTGAGATTTGAGAAGCAAAGGAAACTACAAAAACTCTCACACCAAACTTTGCTGTGCAGAAAAATTTGATTGCCCTGATGGAGAAATCACTTTCCATTCGTAAACTTACTAAGGCTGAACCATAAGCATAGCATTCACATGACTCCAGTAGCTGGAGTTACAGGATGACCCCTGCATAGAACCATGATTAATAACAATACCGCAAAAACAAGTCCTTAAGTTTCATAGCGTGATGTCATCTCTTGGGCAGGGAACTATTGTTTTCTTTTGCTTTCTCTTCTGGACAAGTGCCAACACAATGCAAATACTAAATAAGCATTACTGGAAGCATTTGGGTGAGTATATCCCATCAGCACTCGTATTGCGACTCAAGAAGTGCCCGCTCTCCTGCTCAGCTCAAAACAAACCACAACACAAGTACTGAGGTGTACCGTTCTTCAGGGATTCTTGTTCTGTTGTTATCATTCTCTGTACTCAAATAGAAAATCAAATATACTGTTTCAGGTCAAAATAATGGTCTGGAGGGAAAAACAAAGAGAAAAAAAAAAAAAGAAAGAAAAACTGAAAAACCCAAGTCCCTGATTTTCCAGATTAATGAAAAGCAATAAAAGTGTTTGCCCAAATCTGTTCAGTTCCACTGGTTTCTAGAAGACGGGTTTCCCCTTTCCTTGAATCTTTTGCACTGTTGCTAGGAATTAGTGAGCTGTGAAACTCACCTAATGAGGTCAGCATCAGGAAATAGCTCTGAAAAAACAGGTCCCAGAGGAACTATAAAGGAGTCCCTGAGTGTCCAAGAGAAATCCTGGATGCATTGGCACATTGTGCTGCCGGGGCCACTGGAGGAACGCACCTTACTCTGCTGTTGTTGTTCCTATAAAGGGACAGCTAAGGAAAGTGAAACTATTAACTCATCCACTGGAATTTCTGCTCAGAAAACCGTGCCCCCTGTTAAAGCTTCTCATAAAAGCCTTTCAGCTAGTTGGTTCCATATGTTCCCCAAACCCGCAGTTATTGCTTCTGAAAGGCAGGAGTAGTTAACAGTCTGCGGCTTGGCACTGACCAGAGAGACCTAAGGACTTTGCTTTTTCTCTCCCTTTCAAACTACCAATTAACCAGTTTAATAAAACAGTTTGAATCTGACCAAGGTGTTTGGAGAAACCCATAACCACGACAAATCCTACCGGTGACATGCAGGCTTGGCCTGGTGCAGAGCATGTGTATTAATAACTCACAGCCCTGACACAAACCACAGAACCATAGAATGGTTGGGTTGGAAGGGACCTTAAAGCCCATCTAGTCCCAGCCCGTGCCATGGACTGGGTGCCCCCCACCAGATCAGGCTGCCCAAGGCCCCATCCAGCCTGGCCTTGGGAACCTCCAGGAATGGGGCACCCACAGCTTCTTGGGACAGCCTATTCATTTAGGACTAAGATGGGGTTTTTTTGGTGCTGGGAATATCATGAGGAGATACGGGCTCCTGCCCCATGCACCCAGAGGTCTTGATGAAGTATTTAAGTTGACTTCTGGGAGCTCAGCACTAGCTTCAACCCCCTGACTTTTCTCTTCATATGAACCACCCATTACAAACTTAACAAGTGCCAAAGTCAAAATTTATATTTGGTATTTTCTTTGTGTTTCATTGAATCAAGGCATAAAAACACACAAACAGAACCACCAAAACAATACCTAGACAGAAAGCATTGCAGTGTGCATGAGACCCCCATTCCTTCAGTGCAATGACTTCAACAAACCATCGCCATTACCCAGGGAGGACTCACATAGTTGACAGCAGCTCTCTTTCATTCTCTATGCTGACCACACCAAACTACTGCACATATTTCTGGCTTCAGCAGGACTCTTAGATACAAGTCTTCAGGTGTACAAGGCCATAAAGACAACAAATAAAAACAGTGGAATAAAACTCTAACCTAAGTTAGTTCCTATCTAGATAGAACTTTAGAAATACCATATAATTCACATTGCATACACTACAAATACCACACATTAATTAGGCCAAAACATCCCAAAACAAGGTCTTAAATATGTCAGAAGCAGTTGTAGCACAGGCATGAACAGAAGAAGGATAAGATCTGAAACCTTTCCTTCTAAAAATATTGAACTGAGTTATTTCTAAAGGTACTCAGAGTTCATCTTCATTTAGAAGAAAGGAAAGGGAAAAAAGCTTTGATTTGACATTTCCAGTATTTCCTGCTTTGTGGACCATGACACTACAGTGAAAGGATGCACTCTGAATGTGCTCACCACAACACTGGCACCTTCTTTTTTGCCATTAACTCAGCTTGACATCAAGCTAGTAACGGTGTAAATGCAAAACCAATGTCATCAATGTAAACGTGATTCCATCACCAAGAGACATTAAGTGTGTTCAGAGATGTTCACTCTGATGCCCTCTGCATTGCATCAGAATGCTATTTTGAGCCATTAAGAATATAGAATATATGGAGAATATATTCAGCAATATCTAAATGCCACTGTGCTTTGAGTGTACTACATACACCATGTAGAGAAAATAAATGCTTATGTACATAGAGTAACATGGAGGCTCCATCATGGGACACCGCAGACTTTCATTAGCGCCAGAATAACTCGTTCTTTTTCTCAATCAGCTCTACCAGAGAGTAGTAAATGGGTAGCATTACCCTCTGCTTTGGTCCATCACCAAACAGAATCTTCAGCAAATAAGATTTGAATGATTAAGAAATCATTCAAATAAAAGCAGTCATCCCAGATAAGCCCAGTGCCTCCAGAAGTGTCTGGTAGCAAATTTGGAAAAGAATGTAAGAAATGAGGTGAGCAGAGCGTGAGTCTTCTTCAGACAACAACTTCTCACCTTTTGGAAATCTGCCTCTCCCCATCTCGATCCTTCCCTCCCATTCCCCTGTTCTTCCTTCAGTCAAGCTGAAGTCATTGCCGTGCTCACTTACACTGTGTTATTTAGGAGCAGCTGGCTGCCTGATCTTTGCAGAAGGAAAGTCACATCAGTTGCCCAGCTCAGTCTGCTACTTTGCTCAGTGCTCGTATTTCTCACATCGATGCCTGGCAGGATGCCCAGGACCCAAAGGGCATTGCCCACGATCATTTTCCTCCACCTTAAATGGGAACATTGTCTCCACTTCCAGGATCATCGCTTTCAAAAGGGGCAAATGAAATCTTTCCCAAGAACCTGAAACCACATTTGTGCTCTTGAGTCACCAATAAGACTTTTAGCGGGCACTTCTGTGGTTTCAGTTTTGCTTTTTTGTCTGCGCTGTAACAGAAGGAATGTGGAAACATGCACCCCGCGGGGCGGCTCGTGCCCTGGTGACAAGGGGTTGCAGCAAAGGGGCACCCTCATGGAAAAGGGTAAAGCTTTGGGAAGCTCCTCCTGGTTACAGGCATCCAGCCTGAGACGTTTTTTATAAAAGCCTGGTTTAATGATATGATATGTATCCACCCATTGAAAATCCAGCCCGTCCTGGGTATATTTAATTCGGGGTTTTATTCATATTACTGCTTAATTTTCAACTGCTTCTTTTTAATTACCAGCTGAAGCTACATAGTAAAATGGACTAGCCCTACAGGCATGTTTTTCTTTCTATTATATTACAGTGAGGCAGCAGATTAACTCCTTCAGCCATCCCAGTTTAACGCCTTGCAGTGCCAGCACAGCCCTTTCCAGACTGCTGCTCCTGCAGCAAGAAGGGCTGAAGAGGACATAGAGATCCACAACTTAGATTTCCAGCTCCCAGCCCTGGGTGTCAGCATGAACAGATGCCAATTTCAATGTACATCAACATGATGGAGCGTAAATCATGGCCCTTCGGCAGCAGATCTGCTTTCCAGCAAGGCAGATGGTGCCTCTGGCCATGAACAGTTTGGGGCACAGCTATGTTGGCTTTCTAGCAAGCACAAAATGACCTTGCAAGTAGTACATGGGGGAAATGATGAACAAATTGTCCCTTCCCAGCTCAAGGGCAGCCACTGAGGTCTGTGCAAGGGCAAGATGGCACTGGAGTATGAAGAAGGAGCATCAGATCCACACGCTCTGCCTTTATGGCCCAGGGAGAGCTGTGCTCCAGAGCTCACCGTACAGCACTATAGCCGTGCTGAAGACTGGAGGACCCTTGCCTTGGTAGCACCAAGTTGCATCAAGATCATTCATCTCCAGTTAGCTAGGGAAAGAAAATGACCTACCCATCTAATCACAGCGGCTCAGATTTCTTCTATCACCCACTCGCAGCCAGGCACTCGCCTTTAAGCCAAGTGGAGGCCAAGAATAATTACTTACTATTCAGTGAGCTATTTACATCAGTTACTCAGCAAATAAATTCTGCTAATAAATAGGTTCAAGGAGGCTTCAATCTATTCACAGTCAAGACAGAAGAAATTTATAAAAATAATTATTTGAAACAAACTCCTCTGTTAGCTTTCAAGGTCAGAATGACAAATGTAGGCACTGCATTTTCTACCAATTCTGTTGTTTATGAATTATGGGAGGTTATCTTTCCACAGACAGCTATATTTTCATTATCACTGGGACTAAACGATCACTTTATTTGAACCTTTTTTTTATGTCTAGGCTGAACAGATTTCATTTCAGAGAATTACAATGAAACTGGCTACTGGAGGGGACAGGCTACTCAGGAATCAGGAAGAGTCTAAACATATTTTTGCTAGAGCCAACCATTGCATTCCTGCTGTGAAATGTTTACATGAGCTGGAGAAAGCTCCTCAGATGCATCACTTCTACAGGTGATGCACTTCCCAGAGCAGAGCAACAAGACCCCTTGTCCCCTCCCCTCTACTTCCTTGCCTGATTTATGTGGATGTGCTGTAATCATGCCCACACATGGCAGTAGGTTGGCAGTTGCTGCCATCTCCTGAAACACTCCAGTTTTCAGCAGGTTGTTCCCTCTCCAGCTGTGCTTTGCCAGGTAGATTCCCAGAAATCCTACTGGGGTTGCTGGCACTGCATTCAGGGACACAGCTCAGACCAGTCCAGGACACTGTAAGGTGAAAAAACAAATCTCAAAAGCAAATCTCTTTTCTGCTGCCCTGGAATAACGTAGAGCAATAGCAGCCTTTTCCACAATAGTGGCTGTGAGTCTAGAGCTCAGAGCCCACTCTGACACCTCGGAGCACCATGGAAGATGTAGTTTTACAGATAAAATTCTTTGCAGATGTAAGTTGGTCAGCTCAGTTTGCCCCAGCCATGCTCTGCTAACTCACTTGATAGGGAATTTTGTCCCACATTTATATTTTGTACAAGGGTAGCTATGCATAACATTTAATTATTCCTCACAGTTTGAGATACAATTACTAAATTCTAACAAAAATTCTAACAAACTTAGCTTGAATTTTGACCTGTAAATGCTCAGAACCACTTATAATTATTCATTAAATTATTATTTACTTTACGTCTCCAAACCCTGAGTACACGTGAGAAAAATGTCAGCCAGTTAATACTCGGGGTGGAAAAGTGAACTGAGTACAAAGGAAGTTTCCCAGGAAACATTCCTTACTGAGCTCTGGTAACCAGAAGGTACTGGATTCAAAGCATTAGGATACAAATATCTCCAAGACAAAACCTCCTGGAGCCTTGTTTAAGCTGCAAATACCGATTCTTTCTTTTTTTGTTTTCTGATGAGGTGGGTACTCCTCATAGCTTTTAGGGAGCTAAGTTACATTTCAGTTTGCTTATTTTCATCACATTTTGCTTTGGGCACAAATGTCAGAAAAAGAGCTCTCCTCTTTCTAAGGTGATAGAAATTGAAAAGGGATTAACCAAAAAGCAATAAACTATTCCCTCTGAATTGCTAGCCTGAAATTTTCCTATTAGTGTCTACCCACACTAATCTGAAACTTAGCAATGCTGGTTTTCTCCAAGGCTGTCAGCTAAAATAAACTGTTTCTGCTCCTTGCAGGCTGCGTTTGACAAAGACCTTTCTCCTTTTCGAGCACCCCCCCCCTCCACCAATTATATCAAGATTGTTGCCCTTTTCAGAATTTCCCATAGGTACACAGCAAAGTTAAAGCGGGAGTAAAGCTCACATGGTATTTTTCAAGTTATCATCATGAGACTCCTTTGTCCACAAGAACACTGAAGTGGAGCGAGGCCCCGTGCACAGTGCTGAAGGTGGACGGATGGATGTCTGAGCCTGTTACATGCAAAGACTGCAGACCTAAGCCATTAGAGAGTCCTGGGAAGAGAGGAAGGTCTCCTGACACAAGAAGCCAGCAGTTCTGCAAAAGATCCACAGCAACTCTTTCAATTACAATGGGAGTTGCCCAAGAAAGGCAATCCAGACTTTCTGCTCTTGTCACACAAGCATTGAGAATGGCAGAGCAGAAGTCCCTGCAGCATCGCATGAAGTCTCCGGGCCATCCCAAAGCACATTTGCCAATTTCCTCTGCAATATATCCAGAATCTCTGGCACCTAAAAACTTCCAGATGATGTTCCAAGCCACCTATTCAGAATTACCTCATGTCCCCCCACCCCAGCTGTGCTGCATGGCCAAGAAACCAATTCCCAGCTGGCATCAGCAGATCCCAGAACCAGTTCCGCTGCCCACCATGCAATCTTGGGCATAGCTTGGCCTTTTGTATTCCCAGCTAAATGCTCCCAGATGAAGGCATCAGTTCAAAGGCTGGTGGAAACAATTAAGATTGCAGGAAGCCACGTTTATCTTTTTACCTATACCACTGAATTAATCATGGGTGATAGAGATCAGAACAGAGCAACAAGGTCTGGCCTCTGTGTCCCACTGAAGTCCCTGATTTATATCACGACCTGTCAAGAGATGGCAGAAGATTGCCCAGTAGCTGCTGAATGCCTTTCTACCACCCTCCCTCTCTCCTGGGGAGATGAATATAAGCCAGGACATTCCTGCTCTGTCGAGGATGCCATGAAACCTAACCTCATGTTGACATAAGCATTAGGCCCCAGGACTGTATAACAGGTCACTGACAGAAAGATATAAGATAGAGCTTCCAAATTTGGCTGGCCACACACAGGCAGGCACAGCTTCCAGAGCCCGCGTACCCATGGAGGGGAGGCTCAGTAGCTAAGGGACACCAGTTTTTCAGCTGTGTCTTCTGGTAGGTTCAGCAGCTGATGTTGCCTGAGATTTCTATGGGCTTTATACTACTTATTTCCTTTGTAGGTTTCAAGGGACTGAGGAATAGCTACATCTGTATAGTTACTATTAAGAGGAAGGTAACGGAAGGAGTGCCAGAACCCACCCATGCAGGCTAAGACTGAGAGTTTGAATATGCACACCTGAATCTACATCTTTTCTCTAACCTTAAGCACTGAGATATCTATCAGAAGTCCTGCACCACGGACCCTAAGGGGAGTCCTGCTAACTGAGAGCTCTGCTTTCCTTGGAAACAGAAGTTCTGAAATCCAGTTTCTCCCTCCACAAGCAACATGCTGATGCCTGCTTCTCATATCAACCATGACATGGGAATGGATCAGTTGCCATATGCTAAGCTTTTTTCCACCTGTGGGAGGCAAAGCAAAGGCAAACAAGGAGGCCTGAGTCAACACAAGGGTTAATTTGAGAATTGAGCATGCTTAAAGTAAAAGTTGTCACCGACCAAAAAGAACAAGTAGCCATTGAAGAGAAAACTGTTGAGATTTATGGGCCCCATTCTAGAGACATAAAAGGGGAGTCAATCATCATTTGAAGTTTATTTTTTTAATAAGAGCTCCTCAAACATTCCCTCCACTTTTCATTGCCAGAAACTTAAGCTTGTGGCTGTTAAAAAGTTAAAAATTAGGGGTTTCCTAAGTGGGAGCAGAATGCATGGTTGCTCTGTATGACCCTGGCTACTCAAACAGCTACTGCTAATTCCCAGAGGAAGCATCAATGGCTTGTGAAATAGACTCCTTTCTTTTCTTGTACAAATTATTCCTTTATATTTTTGAACTTCTGAACCTCTGGGCTTAATAACAACTCCACAAGAAAGAAGGAAAATGATTGAGTGTTTATAACAACACGCATCTTTTTCGATTATCATTCCAGGCTGTGGCACTTTCAGTTCAGCTAAGCCTTAGTCGCAGCCTCTCTGGAAAATCATTCAGAAACAGGGAAGGGGAGGGAAGAGGAGGACATTTCCTGATGCGTACAAACCGCGGTGAATGGACATTTTGAAGGCTTCCCAAATGTTTAGCTTTATCGTCTTCCTCCCTCTGCCCACCTGCCACCTGCTGGAGAGCTAAGCAGGAGCTACAGCTGCCCACCCCGGTGCGGATGAACTGCAGCACATCAGGATGTGGGACATTAAAAACACTGCCAAATGAAGCAAGACAAAAACTTGAAATAACCACCCACACACGCAAGCAAAGAAAGAAACAAATCCGGGGAAAATAATAGGAATGAACAATCTTTAGCCTCATTTCTTTTCAGTTGTAAATGGAAACCAATGTGACAGTGCTGTAAGAGATGACAGGGTCTATTTATTGTCTCTTAAATGATCTGCAGTTGTTGGATTCTCCCCTACCTCCTCAAAAAACATAGCTTTCAATTGAAAAAGGCCACTGCCAGCTGACTCAATAGAAAACATCAAGGCTAGTCTCAGGAATTGCTCAGCTTCCTCTACCAGTTGATTTAACAAGCATTAAAACGCCAATTATTGCATTCTTTTTCTGCACAGTACCATCACTTTGTTGGTTAATACAAAGCTAACTCATAATAATAATAGATTCCTAATAGGAAACATGGCAATTAATATTTGACCTAAATCCTCAGACAGGGAACAATGTACCCTCTCATTTCAGTGGTGCAACTCCATTCCATCTTTTTAAAGGAAGGTTATGACAAACCTTAAAATCAGAAGACTTTTGTAAGGACCCAGTCCACGCAACCCAGCAGCATGTAGCATTTCCCTTAAGGATCAAGTGAGAAGTGGCACCACATACACTTTAGCAGGGCCTACAGCTCAGAGGCATACATCTTCGTTTCCCTATCAGCAAGGAGAAGCAGAGCCTGATTCATTACAGCAGCTTTATGTCAGTAAAACTCATCTCAGATCAATCCTGGCTTGGCTGAAATAGAGCCAAGCTAAATCAGTATCCTGGAGGTTTTCAAACTTTTGCATTTACATCAGTTATACTGTGTGTTTACAGCTGATACTTTTTCAGGTTCTCACTGGTATAATCTAACAGTAACTCTTTCAAGCTGATGGATTTGCACTGAGCTACATCAGTCCAAAGACTACACTGTGTAAGCAAGGGAATCCTGCTGCCTTTGCTTATGCTTTACGTTGACCAAAGGGACACGTTAAGAGGTAGCAATTTTAATGGTTTCTTATGGGTGATGGAGGCATTTCTTTCAAAGAGCACACTTACTCAGACATCTTTCCTTTCCCCTTAGTTGGGGTTCTTTAACGTAGCTTCAGAAATCCCAGAGGTCAGGCTAAATCCCTACTAAATTTGCTTCATTAAACGCAGTCCTGTGGCTGGGAGCTGCAGGATTCAAGTGTCAGCCACCACTGGCCACTGCCTCAACCACTGGCATTTAAATTGAAGCCCATTCATTACATGCTTATGGTCAGATCTAACCCTAAATGAGTCTCTCCAACTTTGTTCTAAAATATTTATTGCTTTTCAGTTAGTACAGTAAAAGGGGGAAGAAGAAGTCCAAACCCTAAACTCAAAACAAGAAACACCACACTCACAAGATGAAACAACTTGTAGGAAGGAAAGAAAGGGGCAGAGAGAGCAGTGAGTAACAGCAGCCTCTGGAGTTACACATCCACATCACCTCATCAGCTGCTCCTTTCAATGGCTTCTTCATGTGACTTGGAGGACAATGTGACAGTCACCCTCCTGCAGAAGCCTACCATGGAGCTCCTCACTCCACTTGTCTCCTCACAAAGTTATCAGTTCAAGCTGTGAAAAATGTGATGTTAACTACAAGCCTGATTAACCAAGTAAGGTCTGGAGCAACAATGAGATGAAACAGTCCTCACTTCAGTTTTGTCTTTGTTGAGTTAGGTGGATGATTTCCACCATATTTCTTCACAGGTGAAAATAAAGCATGTAAGGCTTTGGAGCATCCTTGTGTTAGTTTTGCAGCCTTGTCATTCAGGGCTCCTGAATTTATTGCCTGTTCTTACAACAGGTGATGGGCAGGTGCAGATCTCCAAGGAACTGTGTTCCACCAAGGCATGTGGAAAAAGGGACAAAGCAGAAATGATGTGAAGGGAAGGCTGAGCAGTACGTTCAACCCTCGAGGAATCCATGTAGGACTTGATCTTTGAGACACAAACCTCAGAGGGGCAAAGCTTCTCTGCTTGGCATAAAGAAGGCATTTGGGCTTCACATCTGGGGCTGAATTCAAAGCACAACCAGGCTGCTTGCTGTTAGTACATTTTGTGTAAGTTCCCTACGTGTAAGAACACAACCAGATCCTGACATGCAACAGAGCTCAGAACTGCACAGGTGGCCCAGAGCTACACTAGGTGCTGGAGACCCAGGGTGGTGAAGACAGGGAAAATCTCAGTAGACTGAAGGATACTGAAAGCCAGAGCCTTACAGACTCAGCTAATGAAAACTTATTACCTCAGCTCAACCACTCATACATTTTTTTTTCTGCTATTCCAGCCCTAATTCATACAAGAGCTCTCCCAATGTATTTCAGGATTGACTTGTAATGGAGCTAGAAGGAAAGTTCGTGCCCAGTGGTAAAAGCACTAACTTATACTTAGAGGGTGTGGGCTAGCTTTCCTGATGTTGCCTTGCATAAATCCCTTTTTGTATGAGGAGAATGAGACACAATGAGTTTCATTCTTGTGAAAGGGTGACAGGAAGATGGAGATGAGTCACTCAGTACAGCCTTATAAACCCACATCCCAAAGGATGGTGATGCGCAGAGGTGGTAAGAACCAGTCACAGCAAGAGCTGTCTTCAATTAACATGGTATTTTCTATTAGTGGCATAGCTGCTTTCCAGACTGAAGTCTCAGGCACTGCATAATAACTGGTCATGAAATAATGGGCATTTCTTCTGAGTACTCAGATGGGACACCTTCAACATCAACTCTTCTACCTTCAAGTTGAGTAACAAAACTCCCTTTAGCAAATATTTGAATCACTTCTCCTCATGTCCTATTAAAAACAGCATAAAAATCATAGTCATCGTTTCTCAGCCAGTAGCAGTAAGGAAAGAACATTAAGCAAAAAAACACAAACACAGAAAAACGCAACAAAAGTGGTTTGTTTCTCATCATATAAATTGTTCTTTTAAATCGAGTGGGCAAAAATCCATAGAAATGAGTCAGAGGAATAGGAAAGTTCTGCAGTTTGGTCCAATTTCTATTAAAGTACACGGAGAGCTTAAGACTGATTTCTAAGGATCTTAGATCAGGCCCACACAGAGAGAATTCAGCACTTTCCAGGTCAGAACAGAAGCTCTACAGACCACCTTCCTAGACTTCGTACCATTTTTTGGTTTCAGAGGCATGATTGAGAAGGTTTGAAACGATGTTGAAATTCTTGTCTTGAAATCCAAAGGGGAAAAATGAAAAGGGGATCAAACAATTCCAAGTGAAAAAGCCAGCAAAGCTGCTGAATCGGCCGCCTGTGTGCCTTTCCTGTGCACTCCAGCTCAGATTTGTAAGCAAGTTGTGTCCATAAAACTAAATTCTATTTGGTACAGCTCTGCTGAAGTCAAAGGGTCACGCTTGCAACAGAAATGCAGATCTTTCATTTGTTTTCATTATTGCCTTCTCCCTAGGGTTTGCTCCCCTGAGACCTCGCCCTTCCAGCTCCCTTTGGGCTGCTAAACACAAACCTCATTTTTGCAACTCTTCCATGGTTGATTCAATGACCTCTCCTTCTCCCACAGTTCAAGGCCACCTCCTGCTTTCTGAGGTCTCATTCATGGAATGATCTTGTTCTTTCAGACCTCACATCTGCTTAAGTTTTTATTCTTCTTCTGTGTTGGGTTTTTGGGCTAAGACAGAATATGTCACAAGATTCAACCGCAGCCTGTGTAAGACTGATTTCTGTCTCTTAGGGAGGAATTATTCAGGAGCACTCAGAGTTGGCCTCACCAGAAGCTGAAGTCATTGAAAGTTCGGTTGAAAGAAAGCTGTTGGATTAGACCACCAGAGAAGGAGCTGGGATGCTCTACCCACCCAGCTTCTCAATGCTAACACACATTTGTATAGAAGATGGTACAAAAAAAAAAAGGATAGAAAAAACAACCAGGATTATCACTACCACCACCACTAAACAGCATAAAGGCAAAACTTCGAAGGCAACTTTCCAATATACTTCTTAGCAGCTTTGCACTGTTATTTTCCTGCTTTCAAACTCAACCCCAAGAAAGCCTCCGCCCCATGTTTTCTAACACCACAAGACATCTCACAAGTCCTTACTTTCAATTTATATCATTGCCTTAGCCCTGGCTGCTATTAGAGCCACAGTGTCTGGCTATGAAAAGCACAGTATTAAGCAATACATCACCAGCTGCTTGCAAAAACCTCCTTGCCTCCCCTCCATCCCCCTTCCCTTCCAAGTGCCGGTTGTACTTGACCCCACTGCAACAAAGCACGGCCAGCAGAGCACTCTGTCACACAGCCCCAGCCAGAACTACAACAGGGGTTTTCCTGCCTTCCTGACATTTTTGATCTGATGGATTTTGTAGTGGTCTTGTAAATGGGAATTAGTCATGCCTGGAGGGTAAAGGTTGTCAGACCTCATGCTGAAGTGCACATGTATTCCTGAAAGGAAAACTAACAAAAGCAGATTCTGTGCCAGGGTAAGAGAGGAAGAAGATATCAACAAACTGACAGAAAACAGCTTCTGTGACTTTCCAGCCCTGCAAGGACCAGACGGCAGTGCTGGGGGAAAAAGAGGAGAAAAAGGGAGAAGGCAAAGGGAAAAGGGAGAATGGAGAGGAGGGGAGAGGGAGAAGGGAGAGGGAAAGGGAAAATCTGGAGAAAGAAGACAGAAGATGGAAATGAAAAAGGCTCTACATATTGTACTTAATAACGTCAGGGAAAGAAGGCTTACTTTGGCTCTGGCAGTCACATCCTAGCTAATCACTCGGGATCCTTCACTAATGGAGAAGGATTTATAGCAGTGGCAAGGTTTGATAGGCTCAGATAGTCTGGATAATATAATCCCACAGCCTTGCAATAATGCTGTTAGCACACAATATATTGCTAGAAAAACAGGAGCGAACATGAAAATACGGCTAACAAAGTAACAATAGATTCAACTGGTGCAAGTCAGCCTTCTCCAGGTAACGGTCAAAAGATCTGATGATAACTTTCTGTAGCTCCCAGCCCAGCTGTACAGCCTTCCCTCAGGTGAGCAGATCCTGCACCAGCTCACATTGTCCACAGCGAAGCAGTGTGAAAAGGATTTCTGTAACGTGTGAGCTGGAGGAAGGGCTGGGGGAAGCTGTTAAAAATTGAAGTCTGAACTGGTTGAATTGGCAAATGGTGTGGCCCAACAGGAATGGATCAGGAGAGTGGTGAGGCCCAATATAATAAACACTATATACTTTTCAGGAGGTTTACTTTGGCTTAGCACTAAGCTGGTCCCATGGACCAGCCTGCTGAATCCACAATAAGTACCAAGGTGCAAGAGGGTAAGACTGAGGGATTCCTTTCAAAAGCAAAGTCCTGATCTAAACTAAATGTGGACACCCCCAAGCTGATTTTCATGTGGAGACTAACGTGGGTCCCCCTGTAACTCATAAGCATGTTGGGGAGGAATGGGGTATGAAGGAGTCCTGTGCTCTAGGAACGCAAACCACAGTTGAAGTTACTGCAATGTAAGAAGTTAGTGTGTCAGAGAAGGTGTAAATAGCTGTCCACATGCCAACCCCCAGCCTGCCCCAACTGCACAGGAAGGTGGCTTGGCTTAAGCATCATTTAAGAGTGCTCTCAGAGCCTGTGAGGTAGCTCTACAGACAGGCAGCAACTCACCCAGTTCCCACAGGTCCCGTATACCTCAGCTCTAGATGTTACTTTTGGGTGGGTTGCCAGTGTTGAAGGGAAAGATTAATATGAAAGATCCTGACCCTGCAATAAACACTCAACAATACTTCTCACTGTTCAGCCCTATTTAAACCAATACTGGTTTATCTGCTGAGCCACCTCATTTGGTGGGACCTGCCCAAGTGAGGAGATTGAGCTTGATCACGAGAGAAGACATGTAGAGGTTTCCCAAATGGATGCAAATTATTCATTTGTGGACAGCAAGACAGAGAAATTGCTAAAACCAGAGGGCTGTTACACCTGGCTAGCCCTCAGGGAAATGCAATGCATACACACACCCTAAGGTAATGGCCTGAGCTGTTATCTGGTAAAAAAACATAACAAAACCAACACTGCAGAAGCTCAGGCTGTCAGGCACTGTTTGTCTACAGTGCTTACATGACCTCCACTATCAGTGTTTCTGCTCAGTGGTACTGCTGGGAAGACCTTGAGGGGCTTTCACTGGTTTGTGCCCATTGCGTTAGTTACCAGCTATGCGCAAGCCCATTGCAGTGTGCAAACTCAGCTCTGCCACCCACAGTTCTAGCAGCAGTACTAGAATGGAAAGATGGTTAGGGGTCATTTCTCACAGGAGAGAGACACGCTCTAAACCATTCACCCAGAACCACATAGGAAATCTGTGACAAACCTTAACAGCTTCAGGAGAGAACCGGCAAATCTTTCTTTTCACTGTAAAGCAAACTACATGCCTGATCAGTTGTACCTGATTATTAGTTTAACGTGGGTCTTCCCTGTACAGGAGTATCTACCAGCTTCACCCCGATGGAGAGTGCCACTTACCTGCAAGAGATGCCACATATCACTGGTGTAATGTAGGATGGGGCCAGCCCTGCACAGAGACTGTTTCCAAAGAGGAAGCAAAGCAGTGAGGGGATGTGATGATTTTGTGATAACAGGAGGGCATTCAGCTGTCTGAAGTTGCTTTGAACTTCTTCCCAGCTGTGAATGATCCAAAGAACTGTCAGAAAAAAGGTGTTGCATCCTGAGAGAAATCCCAGGCGCATGACACTTGCTTTCATGCTGATACGAGCCCAAAAAGTTGAAAGAGAAAAATTTTCCACTCTCAGATGTGACAAAGTAGAGATTATCACCATCTTCAACAGTGGCAACAAAAAGGCCAAAATCAAAACACTCTTCTGACAACTCTAACACAGACCTGCCCTGGAGAAGCAGCATTTCAGTGTTTTCTGGAGTTTAATTTTATGCTGGAAAAAGATCAGCCTCGTCTAAGACCAGACCCAACAAACAGATCACAACACAATGACACAGGAAGAACAAGACAGGGGACACTCGAAGTGAGAATCCCAACCAAGTGTTATCCACTGTGCCAGAGGGCACCGATCTGTCCCTTGGAGATGTTGCGTTGTCCTTCCTTCAGCTTACAGCCAGACTCCAAACTGAAGGGCCCCCTCAAACCAAGCAACAGTGCTAAACAGAGAGATCCTATATACAAGAAGGCCCACCTGTGCCTATAAATATATGGAGGCAAGGTTATCAGTAGTGATAGGCCAAAGTACAAGCAAGGTCCCTGAATGCCACAAGTGTTCCTTCAGTCACAAAGACATAATTTTCCTGAATTTTATTTATATGTATGCTTTTGTTTTAATAGTCTTTTTTTAATACTGTATGCTGAGATGACCTTGCTTCCCCAGGGGTCTCACTAAAAGCCAAACTGCACCCGACTCACCAGTGTAACTTAAAAAGTTAACCAGTGGTTAGGGACAAGCCACCTCATTCTTTCCAGCCCTGGAATCTTAGTGCATATGAATTTTGGATACTGCTGCAAAAGTGGCACATTACAAATTAGCAACAGTTTAGTTTATTAGTCCCTGAGTGGATTTATTTACGGCACAGAAAATATTGCTATAGGTTCCTTGAGACTGAGAATGTGACGTCACTGAAATTAAAAAGGATTTCATGTGGAAGGCTGTGCCAAAAAAGGACTTACTCCTATTGTGCTTTCAACATGTGGTATTGTTTTACCATATACTTCTTCAGCTCGATGCCTTCACACCTTACAAAGATCTCCTGTTGCAGCAGCTGATGCTGGATTCTTGTTGAGGTTATGGCCATAGGCATGGAGGGAGACAAACGTAATAAGAACCCGGACAATTCAGACCTCCTTTCACTTCTCCAGGGAACAGGACAATGCACACATAAGATTCTCACACACAAATATGGTGGAACCACTTTTTGCTTCACAAAGTTCCTTCCTGAGGCAAAAGAAGTGGGCGCATATATAGGCATCACTCCCAAACTTGGTTTCTCACTTGAGACCTCCATCCTTACAGAGACATCAGCACTGTCTGCTTTTCACAGCAAGGATTCAGGTGCTTTCAATTGCTCAGAGACAGTGTTACACAGGTTTGCTAGCGGTAATGTGGTTGGAAAGAGGTTTCCATCCAGAGATTTAACCCAGGCAATGATCTAAGCTAAAGTAATTAATTCCCTCCTGTTAGAGCAATGAAAAAATGTCTTCACTTTTACAACTGGGGAAACTGAGGCACACAACTCTTTGCATATGCAGCCCTACTCATTGTAACAACCAAACCATGATATCTCTAATTAAGCGGCATGCTCAGAGGCTGTCTCAACACAGCCTTGTTTCCCTGAGTCTTCTTCAAGTCAGATTTGGACACCATTTTCCACTACACTAAAACGAGCAGCACTGACATGCAAGAGTCAGATGGACTTTTGGAGATGGCTGCAAAACCTACAGCCAGCAAGCAGAAGCAGCTCAGGACAGAATTAGGATCCGCTATGCATGTTAACTTCAAGCACAGTTTCAAAAGAGGAAGGGGAAAACAAGAAGTACACCAATGTATTCATTTTTGGTAGCTGGTTAGAATTTTATGGTATATCTTATTTTCAAATAATTGGCAAAGAATGACCTATCAGCTCAGCATCTCTTGTCCAGAGCAGAAACTAACGGCTGCAGGATTCACATGTAACACCCTTTATTTTAATGTTGTTCCTCTGAGCTGCTGATAGACAAGGTTATACCCATTAGCAAGACACTACTGTTCATCTCAGCTGTAGTTTGCCCCTTTAGCAAAGCAGGTGTCACTTCCCATCTGCCAGAAGGAAAAGCTGCTGCCCAGCAGAGCTATGTGAGTTTTCCAAGGCCACACAGTGAGCAGACAGCAGCTCCAGCACCAGAAACCAGGGATCCTGAGCATCCCAACCAAAAACCACTGAGACCACAGCCGCCTGACACAGCCAATGCCCACTCTGATGGGCTGCAATGAAGTAAGTATAAAAGAAAAATGACTTCAGCAGCGGAAACTGGTTTGCCATTGTGTATCCTAGGGTTTGGGCTGCGTAGCAAGGCTTGGTTCATCTCCATGGACAAGCTTCAGGGATGTCATCTTTATCTCCATCACAAGATGTTACTCAGAGGACTTCAGGTGAAGTTCACCCAGTCTGCTGCCTTCTGCAAGGCACAGCAGATGATAATATCTAACTGAAATGCTGGACTTCCTTCTCATCTACCCACAGGAGTCAACTGGAAACACTGAATTCAACAGTACAGCTCCTCACCATTGGTCTCCTTTGGCTTAGAAACAAATTTTGGCATTATTTTCTACATCTGTTTCTAGTGCCCAAGGTCAAGGTGTAGATTACCAAATTGCTAATTGTAATTATTACCTGGCATGTACAAAACAAAACCTGCCAACTGCTAGATAAAAGGACACCTTATTGGTAGAGTAGGACAACTTTGCAGTAATTATGTACTACAGGACCCTCTCTGTGCCTACTCCACAGAGATTATGGATTAACTGTTCCCCTGGACTGGAAGACAAAATCAGTGACATACTGAGAAGCTCATAAGCTTTCTGGTCCAAACTTTGCTATTCTAACCCAGGTGGTGGCTGAGGTTCATCACAGCACAGCTGGTCAACAGGACTGCTTATTATCTACAACATTAGGCTTTGTTTCACCTCCCTTCCCAGCCGCTAGTTTCACTAGAGAGTAGACTGGGAAATGTAGCTGAGCAGTGGTATTGAGCTGAACAGGTCCACCAGGATGGCGGAAGAATGACAGAATCTGTCGTCAAACAGGCAATATTCTCACTGGTGGCATCAAAATGTCAGGACTGTATCATACTGTAAATGTCACTCGTTTCTGCCAACTTATTTTTATTTGCATTGTTTCTAGTATAAATACTCTTTTCTAAAAATGTCAGCAAGAAATGCCAGTTAGTTTCTGATAATGATGACAAAGAGAAGATGCATGGGAAGCTAAGTACTGGAGTTTCCCAGAAAATCATAAGGGATTTTTTAATGGAAAATATTACACTTTTGTTGAAAAAATCTCTAATCCTTTGGCCACCCACCAAAGTCTCTTGGAATGAACAATATTAGGTTCAGCCAATGGGTTTTCAATACAGATCCTACTTCTCACAGAAAACAGACACATTTAGGTCTAAAGAAAGAACGTCACCAAGCTATGCTGTCAAGAACTCAACTGTCCAGCAAGAGATGTTTTGAGAGCATTTTTTAAATTAACTGCATTGAATATGTCACCAGTGTTGACACTAGAGTCAATGAACTCGCTCCACCATAAAGCATTTAGTGCAGAGAACACCAGGGATCTTCTCTGATCTATAATTCAGCCTGGCATTCTGCTGATGAAGACTTTCCAGGGAAAGCTGTAACCTACATTGCTTTGCTCTAATGTTACTGATTTATACATGTGTACGTGCATATAGATATATATTCTGGAGTTTTTGATTTCTTTTATTTTTAAGTGTCTCACTTTAATGTAATAATATAGTTTGATCGAGCATTTCCCTGCTTTTACAAGCAACAACATTTGAGATTACAACCTTAGAGAGTAAAAGGAAGCTTTATGAAGAGCTGCATCATACCCAGTCACTGTAAAGTCTGAACTATGAAGCTTCCAGTATTTCCTACCTTTGGTAATTAAAAATACACACAGGTTTACGTAACTTCAGAAAACTATTTTTTTCATGTTCCACATTGGACTATTTTGATGACAATAAGCATGTTTCTGATTACAGACTTTGGCATCACGTAATGAGCTATTCTGGAAACAAGCTCTTGCAAATTATAATCCAATGTGTGAAGGTATCTCGGCCCCTACAAGGAAAAAACTGCTTCTAGATTTCACCCAAGCATGACTCTGAAATCCTACAGACAGGGGTTATACTTGAAAATCCTCTCTGCCTCTCAAAATCCCCAGCGTGGTCTTTGAAAGCTCGCCATTTCTTTGGAAACAGGCACACAGCCCTGTCCAGTTCAATTTCCATAGCACCTCCTAAAGTACTACTATTCCTAGGAGAAGCATACTTCAATTTCCAAACGTGCAATGCCTACTTTATTCCAGGTCTGAATCTGGCAAAAGGATATCTACACTTCCTCAAGCGAGGTGGAGGAACTAAGCCTTCCTTGCTCTACTGGGGAGCCTCCAACACACAGAATTGCTATAGAAGTTCAGGTTTCTCATCTTTCCCTCCATGCCATGCAGAGCTGACCCCATGTGAAATTTAGAAAGAGCTAACTTGCAACTGGGGAAGGGGAACTCTGACAGGAGAAAGAACTTAAATTCCCCCTCCGCTAAAGCTGTTGTCCACACCTGCTGATGAAGCTGAAGGCGTTTCCCAATGCCATGCTACCTCAGCTCACACGCCTTCCAGAGTCTGACACTGCCTTCCCCCAAAGGTGGCTCTCCATCAAAGATGTCCTGCATTTCAGCTGAAATCAAGGAGTCTGAACAGATGTTGCTAAGTGTATTTCCTCCTTGTAATGATGGCAAACAAAAGCAGTGTCCTCTAACACGTTCTGCACAGCATCTGTAACATTAGTGCTGCAAAGGGAAATCAAAAGAAATGGGGTAGGATGTTATGTATGCTGTGTGCTTGGAGAATATTTTAAACTCCCTTAGCCTCTGTAATGAAAACCACACTATCTGAAAGTGAAACACTGCTGATTGTTAACTGTAGGTCTGTTGGAAATAAAGCAAGAGACACAGGGAAAGGGAATTTCACGTAAATCTAATTTCTTCTGTGTCAAACAGTGCTACTGTATTTCCTTCCATCTGCAAAGATACCCTCTGAAATGTGGATAAATGTTATTACAGTCTGCAAAAAGCAGAGTTCAAAGAGGGGGAGATTTGGTTCAGATTTGGATTCGGCAGTCCAGAAGTTTCTTCACACTTCCTTCAAATGGCACAGAAAAGAAAAAATCTCAAGCTCTGACTTGCCAATCTTACATAAACAACTTTTAAATGAATCTGGTAGATAGGATTTAAATAAATACTTATAAATTTTGCTTTTTCAGCAGAAATAAACTGAACATCCAAATTATACAACAGAATAGGCTTTTTCATCCGGAAATACAGGATTTCTTATGAATGTCCCTTCTGCCCTTCTCTAACAGATGATGCCACAATCCAACCACTATGCTGTTTGATTCAACAGCCCAGGAGATCTCAGAGCACACACTGTCACACAGGCCAACAGGCCACTACAGGCTCTAGCAGAGCCAAGACCTGCACTCATCTTCCTGTGACATAGACGTTATGTTCACCTCCCATTTCCCTTGAAATCAGCAGCATTTGGGGGAACTGAACAAAATAAGGAAGTACTGATTCAAAAAGATGTGTTGAGAGGACACCACAGCCCCCACATGGTGCTCCATCCAGGTTTTTTGATGACTTTGAATTGGATTTCCTGGCTGCCCTCTGGAAGCTGAGGAAGGTGCTCCTTTCTTTACCCCATGGCTCTGCACTCCTCATTGACCTCCTCTCTTGCCCAATGGCAAAGTCCAAACAAGCACCCCAAAAGGTGCATTAACAAAACTCAAAGCCACCTGGAGCACCTCTTAGCATTTCCATTGGCTTTCCAGTCTCTTTGCGTGGGTACTGTCACTTTTCTTCCAGTTATTTTGTCCCCCTACACACATACAGATCTGTTCAGTCCTGAAGGGACTTGGCATTCCCTGCTCAGTCTTGAAGGGACCAACATATCCCGTTACAAAGTCCCAGACTAAATTCACTCCCAACAAAAAGCCATCTCCCTTTGGACGGGTAAAGTCTACCTTTTGAAATACCCACATGTTGTCTCAGCAACTCTCCTTTATGGCTGTTTACATTGGATAAGAAGTGGAACACAAAGCAACATTCAGACTGAGAAAGTGCTCAGAAGTAGTAAAATATTGTGTTATCTATTTTTTTAGCTGAATAAATTGAGCTCTCTTTGCATTATTGCTGGCTGTCTTAGCCCAGCTCTGAAAGTGAGAGAGAGAAAGAGAAAGGGAATCTTTAAAGGCGACTCCCAGGAGGACGCTAATATTTTTAATAGTTTGTGGGTTATGAAACAAATCTGTGTTAGCAGTATTATATATCTCAGCCTGAACCACTGGGGTGTTTCCAGACTCTTTAATGAAACTAAAGTACTAATACAGCACTGCCAAGAAAGTAGATTTATTCACAAAGAAATGTTTGCTAGCAGAAATGAAAAAGGCATGAGTAGGGCCACAGCATGTTAATGCACAGTCTTGTCACTGACATTGCCCCTTATCACACCAGCTGAACTCCACTGTCACTCTGGATCACAGGTCCCACCTTTTTCCCCTTTTCCTCCATCTGATTTTGCCTTTCTTTCTGTCTTTCAGAGCCTCCAGCACAGCAACGCATCAATATGGGCCGAAATCTGTGCTAACAGCAAAACTTGATCTATAGCCGAGGAGAGCTGAACATAAAAAGAAAAAACATACACAAACACTAGGGACTTTTTTTTCATTTTACAGTGTGAAATAAGACCCAAACTAATCAATGGAGCTCAGCGGGAGTGCATAATTATTAATAGGCCCTACATGGGGCCTCAGAAAATATGCAGTTCTCTTGGAAGTTTAAAAGGTCAGTGTGAATAACTAAAACATACTTTTCTTAGTAGTTATTATGCAGTAAGAAAATAATTCATAAGGAAATCAGTTTAGCAAAAGAGAAAAAAACTCATGTTCTAGCAGGGTGGCTTAGGAGTCGCTCCTGTCTTCCATGTATCTTTCCTGGCAGGTTAATGGACCATGTTTTATTCTCTGCTTTACTTCCTAAGGTCCATAAAGCCCCGTCCTTTTTCACTGTTTGTTATTACAGAACTTGACTGCATGCTGCCAGATTGAGAGCGGGAATGAAAAATTGTGTACCACTTGGAAAAAAGCAGACCAGAGGAGGGCAAGGCCAGACAAAACACCTTTGCATGGTGCTGTTGGGTAGCTTATTCACTGATGACACAGCAGCCTCAGGGGTCTCATTATTTACGTGCTACTCTTTAAACTGATTTCTGGCAGCTGGCAGAACCGAGAGAGCATGATGGCACCAGTAATGGCTCAGACCTGCAATGGAATGGTACATCATGTCCAGGCATCAGAGTATGCTTCAAGGAAAAATGCTGAGCTAATCCCAAGTTCTCTGCTTAAGAGCAGTGCAATGAAGTGGGGAGAAGAGCAATGATCCAGGGTGGATGACATCGCCATGCACCAAGCACTGTTGGGAAGATGTTGCCCTTATCAGGCCCAGTGAATTTGTATGGATTTCCAACAGCAGGATAAACCACATCTGCCCGAGGGGATTGTGGCTGATGTTGTGTCAGAAGGAGAAAACAGGTTTATCCTTACCTCACACCAGGGAACAAATGCTGAATGGGTGATGTGACAGAGAGGTGCCACCACATACAGGCCCATCTGCCTGTAAACACAGCCCCGACCGCCGGTAGCTGAACCATGGTCCAGATCTGGCATAACAATTTTTTGTCCCATTTCAATGTTGTCATGTGCTACAGTGGGCACTGTCAGGAGGAGCACACAGTTAAATGCTGTGACTCAGTATAGAAATACCTGTGAACCGGCCAGGTTTAAATCTAAGCGTTTTTCTCAAGAGTGAAGTCATTTTATTACTACACTCTGTACCAGGCATGTGCAGCATCTGGTTAATATATTTCTGGGTAGCTCCTAGCTCTCAAAACGCTCCATCTCTTTCATATTGCAAAGCACACAAAAGGCAAACTTTCCAACACTTCGCTTGGGTACCTGTTCCAAACACTTACAGGTCTGGTTAGGAGTATTTTCCAAGGAGCCAGCATGCATTTTCCCATGCTTAATTTAGTTATTGGAATGTCTGCCATTTATATGTGTTCTCCTTGGCTCCTGCACAGGTCAGCTACTATAAATCAGCATAGTATCACTGACTTTAACAGAGCTACAGTAACTTAGAACAGCTGAGTATCTGGTTTATGAATGCAGTTCCCAGAGCTTCATGTTAAATACAGCCCAAGGCTGGGGCATTTAAACAAAATGAAGAGGTTATGAAAGGTACGTACACATCTTCCAGTTCAATATTGTTTGTCCTAGATACTTACTAGGTGATGAAAGGATAAATAAACAGACCCTAGGCATGGTGATGTCAGACTTTGTTTTTGCCAGTGGTATTTTCTCTGTAAATGAAGCGCATGTGAAACAAATGAAGAAACAGGTGAGAGCGAATGTTTGGTTGCCAAACTTGGCCACAGATAAAACATGATGAAGATATTAACCCTGTGGACTGGAATGTGAGTGGAAGAATACCTGGAGAGGGAAAGGAAATCACAGCAGCCAACGAGAGCCCTGCCTAAGTACCTGATGGCAACTAATGAAGAGGCATGCAAGGAAATACATATCCAAAGCCACAGCAGGCATGAACCTTGACGGCTTGATCCCATCTGGTGAGGAAAGGAAGATACTTTTCAAACTCAGTTTGCTGTGCTTTTCCCCCAGTTCTGTTATTTTCCAATTCTATACAGATGCAGAACTGCATCAAAGTCAGCTTGCACATACCAACATTACAGGAGCTTCACGTTCTTCATTCAAAACCTTTTCCTTTCAACAACAACAAAAAATAAAAAGGAGAAAACTTCCCACTGAAACAGAAAAGTGTGAAGGGGAGAAGACAGAGCAGATGGACCCCAAACAGCCCACAGCCACCATCTCCAGTGGCACATCCCAAATCACTGCCCTGAAGCTACACCAGGGAAGAACAATTACCCACAGCCACATTCACCTGCTTGCCCCTGACTCATTCATCCCAGAAAAGCCATTGTGCGAATGCTACACCTGAGTTTACCCAACACCTCCTTCCCTTGACCCACCAGTTTACACCACACTGATTAAGTCCAAGAAGCTGTTTTCCTCAACAGTTGGAGGAGGAATACCAGGTTGCTGCAACATGTGGCTGTCTCTGCTCCCCAACCCGAGACAGCACTCATCATCAGGATCTCCTCCATCTGCCAGAACTTCACAAGCAAATCAAGACCAGCGCAACAGCCTGACCCAGGAAGTATTCTCCTGAAGACAAGATGAAAGCATAAAGCCCCACTATATAAGACAGCACGGTTTGAAATTAGATACAGGATTTGGCACAGCTGACCTGCGCTGGGAGAGACCCCAACCATGCCCACCATAGTGCAGTAGGAGTCGGATGTCTTCCTCAGGTGCTTCCCTCTGTCCTCAGGTTAGGGAGAGTCCAAACCACCAGCTGAGACCAAGTGTCCCACTGCAGAGATCAGGGTACTTCCCATGGGAGCTGATAGTGTGCTAACTCTTCAAACAGAATGAGAAATAGTCTCTTCCTGGGGAATTTACAATATATTAATTAGACAACAAGCTGACATATCTCTGGCTAGCACATATTAAAACAATTCCATAAATATTTACCAGTCGGGGTCTAGAGAGATGGGGTCCAGAAAGAAAACTACAAGATTAAGAAAAAATTCAGTTAAGTGGAGATGTGGCAAATTGCCCTATCAAGCACAGCTACTCTGAGCAGCAACTCCTTCTCCCTTTTCCCTACAGGGATTCCCATCATTGATAAAGGTATGAAGGGCAAACTGTGCCACCTGATTTCCATCTAGAACAAATGCCAAAAGGGGAAAAGAGACCCTTAAGCTTGATCTCAAAAAGAGAAATGTCAACATGCATGGTTAAAATACCATCCAACTCACATCCATTTCAGGAGCAAGGAAAGGGAGAAGGACAGTATTCCTTACTGGGACCCAACACAAGCACTATCAACTGTTTCTTGCCTATTAAAGTAATGTCACCAGCAGTTTCACTTCCTAACTCGCTCTTCCTGTCACTGTCATAATTAATATATGGAGAGCATGTGGCAAACTTTGCTTACAAATTTCCCAGAAAAAAAAATGCCGAAGCTACTTTGGCAAATGTAACCACAAACATAATCGTATGTTTGAATAAGGCTAAGAATAAAAGGCTTTTTTTTCTAAAGGAGATGACTTTGCTTTAAAAGGCAAGTGAGAGTCTAATTCAGAGCTACTTATTTTCAGACATCAAGCAAAGCTCCTAAAATAAACTTCTGGTTATTAGTTACAGACTTCTCATTCCCTCCCTTCCTTTTCTTTCTTGTTTTTATAAAGGACTTTAACGATGGTGCAAAGCTTGGACTGTTTATTGACAGATTGACATAAGCAATACAAGCACAGAAAATGACTGTCTCTGTATTTAAGACCTTGGCAAAGGAATCAGGTGTCTGCGTGGTTTGGGCATGCTACTCAGGGCTACATTTTCTAGTGGGGTTTCCAAACCGTACTGGCACAGCGACACTTTCTGGAGTCACTAACCTCATGTTGCCACTCCCAGGGTACTAAAAACCTTCTTCCCTTGATAGGTTCGAGCTATAATGCATTATTTTTGCAAAGGGGGTGATAAATTATTAAGGCTGACTTATTTACTACATTAAGTAGCAGCAAGTGATTTTCCTCAGAGCAGCTGCTGAAAACACCAGCATGGCCAGAGGAAAGGCACACATCTTTAGAAGGCAGCAGAGCACCAGAGGCTCCTTCTCCAGAGCTGTTTCAGCCTCCTAATGACTGTATAATGGAGGCAGAACCCAAGTCATCTGCTTTCCTATTTTATGCAAGGTGACTAAGAAAGTCTTATTTGGCTTGAATAGATTTCAAAAGTGTGCATATATATATTTTTATATATATGAATAAGTCTCTTTCATAAGAAAATACTTCATGAATATTTCATGGCTTTCCCCTTGGGTTTGTAAGTATCTGGTTTGTATGCTCTTACTAAGTACAATTTTCTGCCATCTGGGCTCAGGAATGAAGACTTCCACTGAGTTCTGTTGTTTTCATCAGTAGCTGCAATTTCACATGGCGACATTGCTATCTCTGATGATACCAGAGCTATCTTCAGACTTTGGGGGAGCAACAAGGTGAGGAAATGACCTCCCAAAACTGCGCAGCCCCATTAGCTACAAGCCAGCACTGCCTGTTGGTTGTGGCTTTCCCCAACTGCTTTTTAAAGAATGTTTTCTTTACCCCTGGAGCTTGCAAGATGCTGTTCAAAGGGAAAGAAAAGTACAGGGTGACCTGTGGAATTCATCTCTCATCACATCCCAAGTCTTTCCACATATACTTTTTTTATGTAAGTTTGGATAGACAGGCCAGTTTGCTGTCACATCTCCCCATTGCAGTTGCTGACAGTCAGACTTTCTTGCTTACTTTAGGGTTTGATTTATAGTCTGCAATTAGGCTAAAAATGGGTATTTTAGAAAATACAAAGGAAATCTATGATTAGTTGCAAATTGAGAGCAAAAGTAGAGACGGCTGAAAAGATTTCTTTATCCAACTTGCTATTCAGAACTTGCAATAGCATTTTCATCTCTGCGAACCTGTCAGAAGGCCCTCACTACTTATGAAGGGCTGCTCACTTTCCTGAACCTCTAATCAAGCTCACAGTGTCATAAACTCAAGATTATACTAATTACTGCCCATAATGAAAACAACACGAAGCCTTTCTGCCTTCTTGCAAACTCTGGCAAAAATTGGGTGGTTATGAGGGTCCATGGAACCCACTAAAACACCTAGGTCTTGAGTAAAACATGGATGGGATAAGCCTGAGAAGTATGGCAAGGAGCACTGTGAGAGTAAGGATTTGGTGTTGCAAAATCATTTGCTATGGAATGATGTGACCAAAAGATATGCCCAGCCCTGAGAGGTAAGAACCCAAACTGAAAGCTAGGATGGGGTCACTGCAGCCTGCAATATCTTAACAACACAGTTCTTCCAGGAGTACAGGACAACACGCACAAACCAAAAAGACAGCTTGTGCAATGTGTTTATTTTATTCTGAGGGAAACGCTGAATCCAATGCAACTACTTACTTTTGGGGAATTTAGAGCACATTTCAGCAAAGTAACAATGACTGCAAGAATGGTCTCATGTAATTCACCTCACAGCCTTAACATGCTCCACCTGTGTAAGTGCTTGGCAAAGGCTGAGGCTGAAACACGGAAGGATTTCAGTGCATAAAGGCCTTCTAAAAATGAGGTTGGGTAAGTAGCCAGGCAAAACCCTTGCATATAATAAGGGGGCATGAGAAAGGTTATGCCTACTTCACAGAGCAGATTCCAATACACAGATCCCTTTTCTTGGCCACCAAAGATGTAGAACTCGGAGCAGTTTGGTGTTTATTTATACAAAAATAGCCTTCATTTTTGTTCCATGCCTTGGGGCTGTGCATACTATGATAGGAGAGGCATGTTTCCAACAATGATAAGCAGCAGACAAGGGCAGTATTCTACCCAGAATCTGCTATTACGCTCCTCCCAACATGAACAGAGCAAATGAAAATTAGCAAGACGTTAAAGAATTAATGCTATAAGCATTTATGACCACTGTAAATCATTCACTCATCCCTGGAGCATGCAGAAGGGTGAACAAGTACTGCTGTACTCCAGGGATTAATGGTACATGACTGAAGCCATGATTCACTGTGGGCTATTTAGTGGTGAAGCACATTTGCCCTCGGCCCAGCAAAAGGAGGTAATGAGCTGAAATAAAGAAATGGGAAATATGAGTAGGATAAGGGGGGAAAACATCCTAACAAGCTGCCAGGGGAAGTGCTGGTTCACCGCTTGGGTCACTTCAAAATGGACTGGATAATGCCCTGGAAAGGATCCTAGTTTCTGGGAGGTTGTGCACTAAATTCAAAGGATGAAGGGGTGGAGCTGGTATATTTTGGCCTCTTTGACTTGGTATCTTCAATGCTCTGCAAACAGCTCATGGTTCATATCAAGCCCAGGCTTATCTTCCACCTGACGCACCGGGGAAGATTGCTGAGGAAAACAAAAACATGCCCATTTGATACCTGGTATCAGGCTCCCTTGGTAGCCTTATCCCCACCTTAGCTGCATATTTCATAGTCACACAGAATCACAGAAAGGTTTGAGTTGGAAGGAATCCTGAAGGCCACCTAGTTTCAACCCTATGCCATGGGCAGGGACACCGCCCACTAGATCAAGTTGCTTAGGGCTGCATCCAACCTGGCCTTGGACACTATGGGGCATATCTGTCATTACCACTGCCCTCCTAAAAGTTTTCCATAAAACCATTTCAATCCACGTTGCCACAGAGCAGCAGCAGCAGCAAGCGGGCAGCACCTCCCACCCCAGGAAAGCCGATCTCCAGCCAATGAGCACTAATGAGTCCTCCAGAATTGCTTTCACAGTGAACTACCTCCAGACAACATAAAAGATTTACTCAGAGCTTCTCCACAGGCCCAGATGCCTCAAAGAATTTTCTCTCCATACTCCTCAACCTATTTGTTAGGTCACCAATATCCCAAACTAGAACAGGGACCCAGTGGGGAGCTAGTGCAATTATTAATAGTGTTATGAGCCCCACAGAAATGCAGTTCCTTGGACAAGTATTCAGGGATCACACACATTTTCTTCTTGGAGGTCGTCTAGAAATCAGAAAAAGAAGTTGAGGGTCTGCTATTTTATATCTTTTTTTCCCCCACAGAGAACAAGGAGGCAATATCCAAGCAAGGCCAGGCCTCCCCAGCCTCTGCAGGCAGTGAGAGCTCATTTATTTCCATGCTGATAGAGGGAACATTGCTGAGCAGTGGTGATTTGGGAATGAAACTCAGCCAGCTTGTTACATTACATGCCCTTTTAAAACAGGAGCGATACTGCTTTCACATCTGACATGCATCATTAAAAAGCAATCACTTCAAGCAAGACTTGTTTTATTTATCACTAAAAGAAAAGAAGTGGGAAAAAGCAAGAGATAATCATCACTCATCCCTTTCCCAGCTGAAAAGCGAAAGCCTACATCCAACAAGCAAGACCACCCATCAAAAGGGTTTTTGTAGGATTTACACTTGGCTGGTGTTTTAAGAAACGTCCATTGCTATGCCTTCAACATGCATCCAGGCCTACAGTTCTGTGAGTCTGATATCCCATCTCTGAGAATAATAAAAATCAGATGCTTCTATATAACAGAAAATGTTATGTATATAACAGTATGTCTATTGTTTGTGATCCCTACCTGTAGACAGTTAAGACTTGGCTTATATCCTGGACAATGAGTGTTTATACCACTTACAAACAATTACATAACACCATGTAAGCAACAAGAGGTAAATGTCTAACTTTCTTTGCATTCTCCTGCATTCCCCACAAATACTTTTAACTGTACTATCTTCTGGAGATAGCCTGAAGATGCCAAAGCCATCCGCAATATCCACCTTTCTGGCAATGTTTCCTCCCAGTTTTGGCAGGACCAGGGAGCCTGCAGGCTTGCAAGCCAGTCATGAGGGGGAAAAGAAGCCTTGACTACCTCAGGTAATGATTTCTGTGTTGCTATGACATGCATACTGTATTTCTGCTCATGTGAAAGAGGTGGGTTAATGTGACAGCAGGGAAAAAATCTGTAAGAATCTGAAGACAATTTGTCACAGCAGTGCCTCAAGGTGACCATCGGGAGTTTCCCAAGTCCATCAATGTATCATTGATTTCTAGTTGTTTCCAGCTCTAAAGACGGATAACCAAAGACAGGAATCAATTTTCTAAGTGAACCTAACTAGTAAGCAAGGAAACTTCCTTTTATCAAAGAAATATCCATGAGCAAATCAGAAATCCCCGCAAAAGGGTCAATCTTGATCATAAGACTGAAAATATCTTTCTTAGTATTGCTCTCATATAAACTCCAATCCAAGCTTGTATATTGAATTAACTCTGAAATAACTCCAGCACCTTCACCAGAGAATTCCTGGTGTGAAGGTATAAAAAAATTATTGAGCAGGAGGAGGTTGATGCTAAGCTCTGGTGCTGCTCTCAGCTCTAACAGTAGCAGGGTACTAAACTCAATGGCTTAGTCTTACCTATTGAACTGCTATTTTCTGTGCCCAAATAACTGATCCTTAATGAAGCTATTTATGTAAGGAAATTAAATTAAAAAGGAATGTTAGTCACCTGGGTGTTGCCACACGGCTGTAATGTGTGTCTGGGAGAACTGAGACTCATAAATTGTATACAACACACTGAATGGAGGTCTTTAGCCTGTATAATTAAGTGGCAACTAGTTTCATATTAAAGATATTACACAGACACAGAGCCACAAACAAAATGTCATATTCTCCGTTTCCTGTGTATAAATCTCCACACACAGCAAAGCCAAAAAAACACAGGTTAGGCACAAGGGAGTTGAGGGTATCAAGGGAAAAGCTCTGGGGCTGAAAAGTGACCTATGATTTTGCACCTACAGCTTTCAGAGCTGGAAGTAAAAGGCAGACACAATTCCACAGGCACAACTCATTGTGGCCACAGTCACTCCTTGAGTCTTCAGGGATTCAGGGCAAAGAAGGATGTTCAGCACCTCTGAAAAGAAAATCATCCATTACCCAATGCTAGACAGTGCAGGTCACTATTTTAATGGAAGAGGTAGAGTTTGAGGACAGATTATGCTCTTTTTCAAAACCCCATGGCCAAAGATTCAGCAACTGCACTATGTGAGAAGGCAGAGAGCCACTGGCGGTCATGTTTGGCACTGAGCTTGCTGCTGTAACCAGAGCTCAAGGCATGCATGGCTTGCCTGGGAAACACATATTCACACATTCCCTAAAATCTAGAAGGCAAATCTGCAGATAATAGCAGCTCAGATATCCAAATAAATCTGGCTGCATATTACTTCAGAGTGACTCTGCAAAAGCATCTTGATTTCAAACTAGAATACCTACAAAATATAAAAACCTACACATAAACCTAAATTCCTGAATACAACTGCACTGCCAGGTAAGAGTGGTTCTGAATTACCAGATGTCCCAAGCTTGGCTCTGCAGAAACACAAGGACAGATTGCATCCGCTATCCAGGCTCCACCTCTGCTCAGCAGAGAGCAAATGTGTGCGAAGTGTGTGGTATGGGGACTGCATGCATCTCCTCTTTGCTGCTTACAGAGGAACCCTTCCACTGTCATTAACTCCCACAAGGCTGAGGACAGGGGAGACAGAGACCCCTCCTTCCCACCTCTCAGCCTACAGAAATGGATCCTCTGTGACCAGGAAACCCTGAGCCCTGGCCTCTCCTGCTCGGAGGACACTCAGGGACCTGCTCTTCACCTTGCCAACAGCCCCACAACTGTTAATCGCCAGGAGAGTACACCCTCACTTAGCAGTCATCAGCCTGCAAGTTATCACTTCGCAAAGCAGCACTGGGCTCCGAGTGCCCCAGGAGAGAGAGCTCTGGTGCTAAAAGGTTTATAATCCACTACTGCATCCACAGGACATGAGATGTGGCATTTGCCAGTGTCTCTTGGGATGCGGCTCTGTTGCTGCAGGAGGAGCAGGACAAACCAAGACAGACACAGCACCAATCCATCTGCCTTCCCCAGCACTCTGCTGGCAAGCGGAGCTAATGCTTAATTATCATGAGTGATTTATTAACTTATAAAGTCAGATTAAATGGGTATTTTGAGCTGAGCGGCTGAGAGGCTTTGAAAGGGGAAAGGGATTCATGCTATTTATCCAGCTGAGGCAAAAGCCACGCGTTACAAACCCACAGTACTAATTTATCTGGATTAAAAGGAATGCATCTCTAGGAAAAGGACGTGACCAGCAGCCAGCTGATGCATGGATTAGGAGGAGTGCCTGTTTCACACAGCTACATTGTCCACATCCATTTGTAAACCCAGCAGAGGAGATGCCTCAGGACTCTGTATTGTCTCTAAGGCAGTTCTGTTTTTCTCACCTGCTGCATGAGGTTTGTAAGGGCTTCTGTTGGCTTCCAAAGCAGATCACCAGTGCTGTGTGACAACATTCACACATAAAATGTGGTTCCTATCACTGTTTAATTTCTCACTAATTGAGTAGGAACCTTGTAGCCTGAATCAGAATGATGGTTTCCCTCTCCCGAAAAGGAAACAAAAAATGAGGAAAGCAACAGGAAGCAACACTTTACATATTTTTGTCTATCATGTGTGTGCTGTTTTTTTCCTGTGGCATTTGTAACATGGGCAAAACCCACATAAGCAGATGTATTACAGAGACAGTTTCCTAACTTATCTGTGGCAAGGTGAGGCTGCAGTAGAGGCAGGATACTCGTTTGATATATCGTCACCAGGAGTTGGAGAGTTGTACAGAAAAACAAATAGTGCCATCTAATATATATATATATTGCTTAATGAGAAGCTTACCAAGTAAAGACAGAAAGAGAGAAAAAAATAAAACTCAAGCTGACATTGGGCCCCATGGTAGAAATGATTCTGCAGAGATACAAAGTATTCAGGTGAAAGGATTAAGTGTCTCAGATTTATGAAGCTGGCATTTCTCAGGCCAGGTGTTCCCTGTTCCCCACTTGCCTCTCCCATGTTCACTTGATCCCTCAGCGTCCTTGTACACGAGGATGGAGGCAGAAGACCTGCATCAGCTAACCAGGCACCTGTGTCTAACTAACTTCTTTGATGGGAAGAAAGTGTGTCTCTAAGAAAGGCTTCTCTTGGTGTTACTACAGGTCAGAGCTGCTCCTAAAAGAGAATGGTAATTTTAGAATGGCTTCAATTCAGAGGTTGCTTTTGCAGGGATTAAGGATCCAGAAAGAAAGAAAGGACAGAAAGGGAGGGAAAGCAGCTTGCTTGCAATGTTTGAGAAAGTTCAGCTAAATAGGGCTCAGAGGTGAAAAACCAAAACTGGAAGGATTTTGTCTTGTGATAGCTGTGCTCACCTCTTCCCCTGCCCAACGTGGTTCCTCCACTAATGGTACCCAGTGAAATGGTGTCACATCCATACAGGTGGCCAAGCTCCACCTTTCCCTCTGGCCCACGGATGCCCATGTTTCAAGCTCTGCTTTCCAAAATGAGGAGGCAGCAGGGAGGAATGCTGGGCACCTGGTAGGACAGGCTGCTCAGTGTGAAGTCAGCTGGAAACGTGGGCTGCTGGCTCCTCGCGTGGCACAAAATCCAAGAGACAATCAAATCTATAGAGAGTAACTAGCAAATCGCTCAAGCTATGTTTTTATGAGACACTTTAGCCAGCCCTCTTTTCATATCCTTTATGAGGCTGCCTTCAGCCCTAGTCATAGTAAAAACTCCAAGTTATGGAAATCATAAGAAAGAAATTATGTATGGAAAAATCATTACGTTATAAATTGGTTCCACTGTTCAAAACATGTAGGAAATGGGACATATAAAACTCAGATGGCGTTGCAGTCTTTGATACAAGGTTCATTACTACACTGTGACACGAGTGAAATACGTGCTAACACACTGCCAGCTAATTTGCCTTTATTTACAATGCAGACCCATCACTGGGCAACTTCATAAATCTGATCTACTTGGGTGATTATTCTGATTAAATGTGGCAGCCTGCATAGAAATGCTCCCTTGGGAAAGTGCAGATCTTCTGTCTTCAGCACTATTCCATTCTGAACATGTCCCCCCACTTCATTCTAAACTGGTAGCAATCTCCCTCCAAATCTTTTTCAGATTTTATCTTCCTATTCTACTATTCAATTTCTTTATCTGGTTATACATGTGCCATCCGTGTGTGCTTCTTAAAGTTCTAATTGAGGTGAGAGGAGGGCACAATGGAATGGGAATATTTTGACAGAATGCTGTTGGAAAAAAAAAAAAACAATTTGTTAAAATGGGAAATTGCCATGGAAATGTGTCAGTTTTCATGAAGCTTTCATCAAAAAATATTCTGAAGCCAACAAGGGAATTTCAGCAACAGCTGAAGTTGTCCCCTGGGAAAAGGGCTACCTAAGGAGATCCACTTAAACGTGGTGGCTATGCAGGACACTTGCTGCAAGAACAGGAAATCCAAGGGATCACATTTAGCCACTGTTGAGCATTACATTTGCTAAGAAGTGGAACTGTGTGGGAAGACAAGCAATGGACAGAGCTGACATGAAGCATCAACTGGATGTCCAGCTTTCCTAAGTACTACCCTAGCTGTAATTAAACAGTTTAAAAATAAAATCATAGTCACTATAAAAATATTTCTTTACTGGAAAAATTCAGGGAAAGTATTTTTAAGACTCAATGGTCTGTTTCCATGCTTCCACTGAGAAGTTCTTTCTTTTTTTTCCCTGCAAAATTACATTCTTTAAAATAGACTCTGCTTTCTACTAAAATGCAAGGGGTTGAAATCTGAATGAAGTGCTTTGAATATATTGAAAGTGTTTCAAATGACCCAAAACAATTCTGCTTTTTTGTTCCAACACTGAACAAAATTTCTTTTGCTCGCTTCCCAGAACCTCAAGAATCTGGAAGATCCATCTGCCATCCAGTTCTACTCACAGCACAAACATCAAGAAGTCTCATTTGCTGTTGCCTAGACGGTGTCTGAGCTGAAGAAGTGCTGTCAAAACATAAAGTCTCACCGACCCCTTCAAACTTCCAGTTTGGAAAGGAGCCTGATCTCAGCTGGGACTGATGTCGCAGTGCTGCCATCATCAGGGAGCATTCCAGTGAATATAACCTTGGACTACCATCCAAACTTCTCCCTGCCTACCCAAGCCAAGCCCTAATTGTGAAGACATTGAATTTTTCAGCTCTCGGGTTACAGTTCGCTATACTCCGCACTACCAGGTTTCACAGATGAGAGCCTGGTCTCCTGCCTGTGACAGTGATTTTCTGGAGGCGTGCTGACAGACCAGAGGGCTTTACATCTTGCTGTGCATATCTGCTTTCACATCTTTCACCATCGTTTAAAATGAAATCATATTAGGAGCAAGAGGGAGGAGGGGGGGCAGTGAAGGGTGACTGAGGAAATCCTACCAGCCTTAGAGGACATTTGGGGTATACAATGGGCCTGTATGTGACGTGATTTTCCCTCAGTCGCTACAGCCCTATAGCGAAGGACTGACAAAACCATTGGAGTGATTGGAGTCTGGGGATTTTTGATCGCTCAAGGCCACAGGTAAAGAAGCCAAGCTGCCTAGCTGCTACAGAGGTAAAAGTGAGTGCACCTCTGCTCACTGCCATGCTCACCAGAGCCAGGAGCCAGCCCACTGCCCAGGCCAGCGCTCAGCATGGCTGCAACAGGCTCTGGACGAGCAGCTGATGGCTGGGCTGTCCCCATGCATCACCCCGGCTGCGCCTCAGCAGATCGCTCACAGCCGGGCTGGGCTTTGCAGGATGATCACTGTTTTCAGTGGGCTGCAGGACAACATCTGCACTGCAGCCACAGCAAACAAAGGTCTCTTGCTGCTACTGATCTGTAAGACCTCCTCCGTTGGCTTGCTTCAGAATGGTGAAAGTCTAGCAAGCTTTGCAGTAAGCACATGGCTTAAATTCATATGACTTCCCTTTATTTTTAGCTTTGCTTTTACAGCACCATTTAAATTATAATATTTTTTTTTTTAATAAGGAAATTGCATCTTTAATGGAAATTAATCTCCCAGTCCCCCTCAATAAACCTTTTGAAGCTGCCTATGACTATGACAGAGGCAGGTATTTTTAGAAAGAGCGTGTGGTAATTTTCTCTGCAGCATTCAATAATTTACAGTATCATAGCTGAAGGTAAAGATTTCCCTTAAGTATAATTTGGCATTAATCGGGCTTTCACAGGCATATTTTGTTGCAGACAGGGCACCAGCCTAGAACACAGCCTTACCCCAAGGATCACTGGGGAGCTGCTGGGCCGAATAATAAAGCCTTATGCAAATTCACATAGAAGAAAAGCCTGGGCAGAGCCCCTGATCCCAAACCCAGCGAGCTCTCACCACAGGCCCCACATCACACAGAGGTGTGTGCTGAAGGAGGAAGAGCACACTCACCTCAAGCATCCTCACAGGACATGAGCTGACAGCATCCTTCATGGGATGGAGGCATGGGAGGAGTGAAACAACATAGCAACTGGGGTAGAGTGATCCACAATCATTTGCGATATACAGACTTAAGAGGTTGTTAAGGATGCCTCCTTCTCTCTCCCTCCTTTCCCACATTATTAAAATACATTATTTTGAAGTAACATTGAGAAGCCTTAAAAATAACTCTTACAGTGCTGTGCGCTGCACCCTAGTAAGAACAAACTCGTATATATAGTATGAAGAAACACAAAGCAGAAGAAATCACACCTGCAGATTGCTCCTAACATGCATGCTCACAAACAAATACACTTCTGTACCAGAACAGAAGGTGAATGCTCTCCAACACTTTAGAAAAGCCACGTGAATCACAATGCTATGCTGAAAGCTTTGGCCACAAGGGAATATGTGTTCTATTTTCTGGGCATTATGTTATTGCAGCTCATTCAGAAAGCTGAACTCAGTATTGATGTACACAAGCAATGCATAGAATTTGTGCTAAATTCTGTACGTCAGCTCTTGGATATGGTATCTGGAGTTTCTTTATTGAGTTTTAAAGAAACCATTCATTTTCACGTTACAGAATGAATTTTCAAAAGCACCGAAGAGTTTGACAAAGTGGCAAAAAGTCTGACAAAGCCCCTTATTTATTAAAGAATCAACTGACATCACCGTCGAGAGAGGAGGCTGAAGCTGGTGTAATGCTCTTACCACCTGATCCCTTATTCCCACGTACCGTGTTAACAGTTCCGCACGCCGCAGTGGCTATCACTGCAGCTGCCAGAACACCGCGCCGTGTGGGAAATGTCAACATCTCGGGGCCTGCGTTCCCATGAACCAAAATTTCTCAAGAACAGCAGTTCTGGAAATTTTTTTTCGTTACAAATGTGTATAGAATTACAGGCTGTTACAACACAGAATAAAATACCGCTAGTAGAGAAATACAAGGTGGGGGTGGGGGGAGAAAATAATAAAAAAGGAATCATTTGTTCAACTTGACATCATGTAATGAACTTCTTTGGTTTTGTTTCTTACAGAACCAAAGATCACAATTGCTCTGAAATGAAAATTTCCCAACTGGATTTTCTCTTCCTGAGAAATCCGGTCAAAACGGGCACGGTGTAGAGGAAAAAGTGGATCAATATGAAGAAACACTCAGAGTTTGGCTCCTGCTGGTGGTAGACACACTGCTGGTTGTTACAGACAGCGCTGGGATCATGGTGTCCCTTGCTGATTCCACCTCTCAGCACACAGCCCGCTCCCAACCACACAAAGGACAGCAAGCATCTTACACCGGCCAATATCCCCCTGCTTTCATTTTAAATGTCTACCTTAAAAATGATTACACTGGGGTTTAAACTAATGACTTCTGGGCCCAGACCCTGGATGGCAACTGGCAAGCATCCAGGCACAAAACCTGGTTAATAGAGCATTTCTGAACCTGTGACAATCGGCGCATGTGTAGTGGAAACACTTCAGTCTTCCTGCCCCCATCTGCTCAGGATCTCATCACAAAGACTGTCATTATAATAACTTTATTATGGACCTTCTGGGGAAACCGAGGTCCCAGCAAGGGTTTTGCAAAAGCAGACAGGAAACTCTTTGCTCCTTGCTAGTGCAAAGCCCTTTATAATTAATGCTGGGTAAATAAAGCACTCATCTGTAAACACTTTTAATTAGAAATTGGTTAAAGCTAAACCCCCATGACCACGTCGGCCAGGGGGATTAGAGGCACGTCAAGCTTTGCCTGATCAGTAAATAAGAGGCCCTTTAGTACCTTCAATCCCTGAGCTGTGGGATCTCTTTCAGCTCTCATCACATGTCATTGCACTACTCAAGCCTGCTCTCCAGGCTCAATAGAGGATCAATATTTGTCTGTACTTTCTAAGCAAAAAACCTCCTTGACACAGGCAGCATCTGTGTTTGAACAGTTACTTGCTAACACATAGCAGACTTTCACCAAAGAGATCTCGAGCCTGACAGGTCAGAGCACAACAAGGGTCAGCGAGCACCACCAGCACTTTCTGGGTTTGCTTAGTGCCACATTCAGGGCCCAGATACCAGAAAGGGCCCCGGACACAACAAAATGTGAGGGCTCAGCATTGCCTGAGGACACACACAGGAGTAATGCATGGGTAGTACTTGTAGAGATGGGGAGACAGGGATGGGAGGTTAAAACAAGGCGCCCATGCTCAGCCAGCACCAACAATGGCTTCTGCCAAGCCCCTGTGCTGGCTAACACTGCCCTACGTCTCCTGGTTCTGCCTTGTTATTCCTAACAGAAAATAGAAAAAGTTGTTGAATATAAGATGGGATTTCTCCATGCCTCTACTTTCGCTGGAGGCCTACTTATAGAAGCCATAAAGCTGTGCATGGAACTGCAGCTGGCACAGGGATGCAGGACATCAAAGAGAGCCATACCAGAGAGGCAGCCCTGACGACCAGAGACGTCCTGGCCCACAACTCCAAAAACATTTGTTCTACTCTCAGCTCTTTGTGCATATTATTTGACCTCTCCTTTCCCCTTCCATGCTCTCTTTCTGTGTCGGCAGTGTAAACTCAGCCTCTGGAGGGCAGGAGTGGTCCCGATGGCTCTGCTCACTTATCCTCTTCCAGCTGCAGCTGCTTGGGCCTGGAGATAACCTCCTGTCTGAGGCATGGCCGCACTGCTGGAGGTAACACTGGGTCCAGCCAGCCCAGCTGTGTCCTACAGCACTCCTGAACTCATGCTCCCCAGACGTGCAGAGCTAGCACGTACCTGTTGTTTGAAAGACAACACAGCTTACTTAATGTTGATGGACTCGGATGACCACTTGGGAGCACACAGAGGCGTTGTAGCTTTGAAGCTGGCCCTGCTTTCAGTGAGGGATTGGAGTAGAGACCTCTGGAGATGCCTTCCAAACTGAGCTGTTCTTCAAGGCTTATGCAATTTCCACCTCTGCCTTACATGTGGACCCTATCCAGCTAGTTGGGCTGCAGCTGAGGGAGGCTCAAGCTGGAGCCTTTGGTGTGCTGGTAGCTGACAACCAGCTCTCTGCCCCCACAAGCACACACTGCAGAGCGTCAAACAGCTCCAAGGGAAATCTGTCCTGAAATAACTTCTGTCTTGTCACCACCATCACCTGCATTCCTGCTTTCTCCCACGTCCAGCTGGAAGCAGGTCCAGCTCTAGCAAAAGCCAGATTTGTTGGTAATGATGCCTTAGAAAGTAAAGCCAGAACTACACTATAGATCCCCAGCTGGCTTTTGATCAGAAGGCATTTCATGGCAGCACATCAAATACACCCACGTGCAGCATAGCTGTCTGGACAGACATCCTTCCAACCCAGTGATCCATTAGGAGTCTGGAAGTGGTGTTGGCTATAGCTGTCTTGTGGGATGGAAAGATTTTTGGAGATGTAGACTATGCCAGTCTTCCATCGGATACCCCATTACAGGTCCCAAGAAATTTCTGCAGTATAGAATCCTGCCTGCCAAGTGCAGAGGAGCCTGGAATGTCAATCCTACCCCACTCCTATCAACACTGAGGTTAGATGGGCCCCTGGATGTAAGCCTCAGCTTTGGAGTAACTAAACTTCCTGGTGTGTTACCCTTCACACATTCCCAAATGCAATGTCTGTCCTCCGCAAGTGGCTTGAATGTAAAGAGGCATGTGTGACAGGCAACTGTCAGAGTGACTTTCAACTGGGAGGTGGAGCCCCCATCATGTGTACAACACAAGGATCCATCCAGGCAGAACACCTCCAGCTTCCTAAGGAGTTTCAGTAATGGAGAATTTGGCTTTTCATTTCGATATGCCCTGAAACAACCTCCGAAGTGGGGGCAGCAGCCATGGTTGTGGCTTTCTCCAGGGATGGTGTCAAGTCCTCCTCCTGGACTGCAGTCAGACTTGGGGTTTTAGCAGGCACTGCAGCAAGAGGAAGGATAGATAAAGTAGTTGGGATTGAGGTTTCTGCACTCCACTCTCTTAGCAGCAAATCTTAATTTTTATGTCAAATGCATAAACTATCGTCCAATGAAGAACGGCAAAAGGGAAATTCTCACATGAGCAAAAGCCCCACTCCAAAGGCATTCAGTCCTTTAATTTATGACATACTCTCCACGTGTATTATTAATATGGTTTTATTGTTTTATTGTTTCATTGGAAAATCTTTTTGTACTCCTAGTTCAGTAAAATGATTGAGACTTGGTCCCCTCAGGCCTGTTGGTTAACAAAAGGGAACCGTGCCTATTTGGATTACCTAAACCCGGCAAGAAACCTTTGATTTAATACTGCAGGCCTGAAGGCCCAAGCTGCTGCTCCACTGCCCTGGGTTACAGTGTCATCACCGCTCCCTGGGAGAGGGATCAGGGACTTAACGGGATTTGGGGTGGAAAATCCAAGCTCAGCCTGAGGTGCATGCAACACAAGACTTCACAGAGGAAGGGGAAGAGAGCCAGATTTGTTCCTTCCGTCTTTTCCCATCTGGGACCTGCAGCATTTCTCCTGTCGGGGTGTGGGAGTGGAGAGGGGAGAAACAGAAAATCCCACATCAAGTGTGAACCTCACTGAAAGCAGTTTCCAGGAGGATGGGCCCTGGAGTATTGCCCTTAAGAAGTCTGTGTGGTTCTGATTAAGAAGAATGGCACAAGAGCTAACTTTAAATGGTGACTACAGTGTCTGCAGTGTTATTACAGTCTACAGTATTAACAGGGTTATAGTCTGCTATTACGATGCTAATTGCATAATTATATATTACACACACCTATATGATGGTAGTACTTTTTATAGCAATTATGAACAAATAACCAGTCTGTTTGCTACAGAAAGCAGAACCCGGATGTGGTGGCAGAGGAGATGTCAGCCAGTCCTGTACTGCCACCTTCCTGCCCCAAGAGACACCAAAGGGAAACCACAGAAAAGGAGGAAAAGCAGCTGAAGAGGAGGATGTGATCACACGCAATAGAAATTAAGCTCCTTCAAGGAACGGCCTACATAGATCATGACTACTAAGATACTAAGACTCAGCTCTGTAAACTGTTGAGTCAATGCTTTTAGAACTGCACTGCCATGACACAACACGTCCCAGTTTTAACACTTTGCACGTCACAAGTAGGCAAGTAGCAAGGGCCAAGTTGCTCCCCGGAGTTTCAAACCCAGCCCATCTCACTGGCACCTTTCCAAGGGGCACGTTTCCCCCACACATCCTGGGGTCAGGCAGGATCCACAGCTTCAGCAGGGAGAGAGGGAAACAAACATAGTTTCGGAAAACAAACTAAATACAATATATTGCACTGCCTGCTACAGGCCCTGGTACCATCACAAGCTGTGCTAACGTGGCACAAAGAGGAAGGCTGGAAGAAAAGGATTAACCTTTCATGACTTTCACTCTTTACAACAATTAAATAGTTCAATTTATATGATATTTGGAGGTAAGAAATCCTCTCTCTTACTACTCATACTTAAAATACATTTTGAGCACACCCAACATTCACTTTTTTTTCCCTGAAGCGCTGGCTTCAGTGTTCATCCAAAGGCAGATCTAAAGCTTTTGATCTGACCGTACTTTTACAGCTCTGCAAATACACAGGGGTGCTTGTATTAAAATTAATTACCAGGAAAGCCACACAAGTTCGTAAGCTTAATCCCAGGCAAACCTCCCTTATAAAACAGAAGTTTAGGATGTCAGACATCCTTTCTAAAGACATAGACTAGAGGTTCGGATGGTAAAATACTGAAGCTCTAAGACCTCTGCTGGCAACTCTTTCAAAATTCAGTGATAGTCACAACTTGAGGAATCACATTCCCATTTCATAGAATATCCATGTTGGAAGGGACCCACAAGGATCATCCAGTCCAACTCCTGGCTCCACACAAAACAACCTAAAAACAAAACCATATCAAAGCAGAAACTGTGTGTGTATATGACAGGTACCAAAGTCAAGAACAGATTCTTGACAAGCGTGAGGGAGTAATTATGGATTATGCTGGTTAAAGAGAATATGATTCACAGGCTATATAGGCAAAAGCTTTGGGAGAAAATGACTCAAGTCTGCATTCTTTATGAAACATGCAGCTAATCTGAACTGCCAAGGAGTTACTGTATTGCATATTTAAAATCAAAAAGTAAATCCAGGAGAGCAGATAACTTCTCTAGAAAGCACATTTCAAATACTCTACAGTGCATCGGGATGGATGATCACCATATCACACAACCTCTCTGGCAACTGGAATGACTTTCTGAAGTTTTCTTCTCAACTTTCAATGGGGCTGAGGAGAATAGAGTTATTTGAACTCACTCTGATGTATTCTGCCTTAATCCTGGCTCTGTTTGCAGAGTATAGATATAACAAAACCCTCCTGTTTCAGATCAGGAAGGATCTCTTCCCCCATACATGTGAACACAATTGCTTAGAGGTTATTTTTGCTCTACACCATGTGCGGAAGCATCAGAGGCTGTAACAGGGGAACAGGAGAGCTTGATCAGTCTAGATCACTGCTGCAGGCTAGGTATAGAAAACAGATGCCTGACTGGTATGCACTGAATAGGTGTTCAGATACAGTGACCTCCCAGCCTAACCAGCTGGAAAGGTGGAGAAAGCTCTGCTAGGGTTTATCTAGCTGAGCATCATCTAAGCATTCTGCTGCTGTGGGAATCATCACTGTGATGTCAGCCTATAGCTACAGTTCAGACTCCTGGGAGCTACAGAGCAGACATATCTTCCAGTCTAATACAGAAGGAAATTCAGAAAATAAGCTAGGGACTACCAGCCTCTCTTTCTAGTTAGACCAAAAAAGTTCCTAATAAAAGCATATCTAAACTCTCCTGAAGCTCTTGTGGTGAAAGCTCTCCAAGCTTTTCTGCCTCTCCTGCTAGGAGAGACCTCACCAAAATCATACTTGACAGCTGGGCTGTACCAAAAGCCTAGTACTTTGTGTCCCATGCCAAAGAGGCAACAATTTGCCTCCTATCTTTTTTGTTTTCAGGAATTTCTTCCACATTTTCAAATGGATATTCTCACAAACAGAGGTTCATCCAAGCAAAACACTGCAGGAGTCACTTGCTGTCTTCTTACTGCTTTGTCTCTCTCCCCAGCTCAGCGCATGGAACTGGAAGCTTGAAGGAGCTCATCTGTTCTTCCCAGCTCCACATCCTTATCCCCCCACTCAGCGCATTACTCCTGACCTGAAGCATTTCTTGGTTCTCCCAAATTCCCATCTTCTTTTGCATTTTGCTGCCTGGCCAGACCTGTGCTGCAGTATTACAGGAATAGTGAGATGAGCTGCCAAGAGCATTAACAAGGGACTCATATAAACACTCCCTCTCAGCCAGGAATAATACCCCAGGTCTAGGAGTCCACTTGAATTGCAGACAGGAGGAGGGAAGGAATGGGGAACCTATTCGCTTGTTTTGCTGTTTAAACAGAAACATGTTCTCCTAGCTATATCCACACACTGCTTGGCAAGCAGAGGCTTATTAACCATCATTATTGGAAACGCTGACACCACGATCCTGCAAGACATTCCTGAGTATGTGAAGTGTGCAAGAAGGGAACTGAAAACGTGTACGCGTGTCTTTGTATCTGCACGTGAGGAGATGTCCTCTGGGAACTTTTGGGAAGGCACAACCAGGACTTCAAATTCTCTCTCATTTCCTCTTGAGAACAGCTCAAGGCAGAAAGGGTGGCTCAGTAGCATCCAGAGAGCAAACAAAGTTTATGCCTCTCTTCGAGTCTTCTGATATTTCCATCTTGTCTGTCCTGCGGTCTGTATTCATGTCTCGCCTCTGCCTCTCTCCCTCTCCCGGACAGAGCACTGTGAGGCTCTGTTCCAGCTGGAATGACACTCACCAGAGCTCCGTGGTTTCTCAACCAGGCAGAAGCCAGGTCCAAGAGGACTTAGGGCTTTCCTCTAAGCCATTACCAAAGTGTTAATATTACCACCCAGAAGATCTCAGATCTGCTTTTTGCTGCTGGATTTTTGGTAGGCCTGTAACCTTCCCTCCTTAGGGAAGCAATGGCTTCACATAAGCACACCAGCTGGCTGCCCCATTAAGTTCATGTTCCTTGTAGTCCCTCCCCAGAGAAGTAGGAGGGCATCAGCTCAGGCAGTGTAATGTATCAACATTTCACAGCAGTCATGAGAGGAGGGAATGTGCAAGATCATTATTACTATTCCACAGAGGGAGGCTTGTGGAAATAGAAAACTGTAAACATAAATACAAATAAATATGTACACACTCAAACCTCAAATCTCAAGTGTTCTAGAGTCTTGGCATTCCCTTAAAAAGATTTATTCCATCCATAAAATTTCTTGCAAACTTGCGTTCTTATAAAAGGCATAATACAGACTGTCAAGTCCTTCTGATGTGATTAAGGGAAAGAAATCATCCAATGTTATCTGAGGGCAGTAATTAGATGTAGGCAATGAGTCCACCCAGTTTTGTCCAAGAGAAGCCATCTGGCATAGCTGATGGTGCAACAACATTCATCCTGGCCATGACACAATCCATCAGGACACAAAGCTGGGAGAGGAAGAGGCATGTTTCTTCCCTTGCAATAAAGTAAGTAAATCATATTATGCCAGTCGAAAGAAAGCACCAACATAACGAGCTTCTGTTATTTTCAACTGGAGATTTCAATCCACTAAGTAAAAAAAAAATGGAGAGGTTACATGGCTTTATTTTAGGTGGGGAAAGTGAGGCAGAAACTTGCACAGAGCTTCACAGAAGAAAGCACAAGAAGCAGCAGTACGGCATCCCTGTTTTTTGGCTTCATGGTGGAGGAAATCTGTTCACTGGAACACACACTGAATCACTCATCTGCAACATATGCAAGCCCCTCTGGGCTGCTCTCATTAAAATGGCTTTTCTGCAAGACCAAAAACTGGTCTTGGTTCTTTTGCGTATGACTGGGGTAAGGCAGCTGGGTTTTCACTTCTGGCTCTGCCACAGATTTCCTGTGTGACCTATTCTTGTTGCAACTGCCCGCTCAGCCAAGAATGAAAAGTAATCAACGCCAATCACGTAGGCTTGGTTTCAGGAGAAAAACAAATTGGTAAGTACAACAATAGCCTGTCACAGAAAAGCCTCATAAAGACCTGATCTCCATCGTAGCAGGATTTGGCCTGCCGAGGCTGTCCCCTCACTTCCAGCAGCCGTCACTTCCAGATGCTACAGGAGAAGGTGTCAAAGCCCCAATATGCTGCGAGTGCTGAGATTTCTTCCTGACCTCAACTGTTGTGAGCTTATGCCTTGAAGCATGAGAACTGATGGCCCATGTGATTTTATTTTCACTAGCGTAACTGCAGATGGTGTTTGCCTTGCTGAAAAATAATTGACCACAATATGAGAGATGTGTTGAAAGCTGAAGGTTAGCATGGCTAAAATGTGTCAAATCCAATTACCTGGGACAAAAAAAAACTCTTGCTACAGGAAGAAAAGGTGAGTTGCTCATTGAAGTGATAGCATTTTTCTGCTATCTCTCAATTTGTTCCTTTTGGGTTGCACTGCTTTCAGGTGATGTAATTTGACTAGCTGCTGCTGGGAAAGCCAACTGCCGTCTCAGAGACACTTCATGATCAAGTTGTGCACTGAAGTGCACTGTTGGGAATGGTCTGAACTCTGTTGTGGATGCAGCCTCCAACTTTAGAAATTCTCAGAATGCCTGACTGCTCCGAACTGGCAAGAAACACGTGGAAAAAGATCACTGCACTTATGTGCTGAACATTTACCACCAGCTCCTGTCTGATGGCTGATGGGTGGGATCTGACCCTGTTCTTATGGACTAACAACATGATAGAGGTAACATAGCCATTTCTGAGAACGAGCTTTAGTTTAGGAGGTGACACGGTTCACTCCTGTGAGTAAAGTACTACCTGTTTGGTACATACAGGATGAGGGCACAGCTAGAGAAGACACTAGGCTGAATACGGAAGGCACACAACATAGCACTTGTGCTTTCTGGCAAATAGCTTCACCTGTTTCTCTGGAACCACTGAACTGTACTTTGACATGCAGTACAAAAGCAGGAAAAATATCACCTTCATTGAATCATCCCCCTGTACTCAGCACTGGTGAGGCCGCACCTCAAGTACTGTGTTCAGCTTTGGGCCTCTCACTACAAGAAAGACATTGAGGCCCTGGAGCGTGTCCAGAGAAGGGCAATGAAACTGGTGAGGGGTCTGGAGCACAAATCTTATGAGGAGCGGCTGAGGGAGCTGGGATTGTTTAGTCTGGAGAAGAGGAGGCTCAGGGGAGACCTCATTGCACTCTACAACTTCCTGAAAGGAGGTTGTGATGAGGAGGGGTTTGGCCTCTTCTCCCAGGCTACAAACAGATCCTGAGGAAATGGCCGCAAGTTGTACCAGAAGAGGTTTAGGAAAGACATGAGGAAAAACTTTTTCTCTCAGAGAGTGGTCAGGCACTGGAATGGCTGCCCAGGGAGGTGATGGAGTTGCCGTCCCTGGCAGTGTTCAAGAGGCATCTGGATGAGGAGCTACGAGATATGGTTTAGTAGTCTGTGGTAGCAATGGTAATGGGAGGACGGTTGGACTAGATGATCTTGTAGGTCATTTCCAACCTTGTGATTCTATGATTCTATGTGATTCTATGAATACTGTCCATTTCTCCCTAACTGGAGATGATTGTTAAAAAAGGAAAGAGGGAATGTTTCAGGAACTAACCAAGGAAATGAAGGAAAAAAACCTCAAATAGGAAAACATACTCCATGCAAACTTCAGAGAATTATATAATGCACTACCTAAGCCAAATTCAGCCTGGGCTGGTTCACTGCCATTTAGGACTTGTGTAGCCAAAAAACAGCGCCTGTAATCAAACCATCTCACCATGAAATTTATCCCAAATGCTGCAAAACACTTTGTGTCATTCCCTTTGAGTTCCCTTATCTATCACTTTATCATTCCCCCTGCTCAAAGAGGAATATGGTTCCCCTTCAAACCCATTAGCCATGTGGCAAAGCTGCCTGGGTGGTGTCTGCACTGAGACATTTTTGCATGTATTGGCTGTTGTGGAGGGACTGTAATCCTGTTTCTTCAGCTATATGAACCATAACCAAAATCAAATGCTCCACCAAAATCCTAAATTCACTCCGCACCATTAGGAAATTTCTTTCCTGGCCTTGTTAGTGGTGGCCTTGTTTCAACCCAAAAAGCAGATTTTTGATTGAAACAAAGACAGCACTTATGCAACTTCAGCATTGTGGAGAGCATTCCTCAGCAATACCAATGCTCTATTTCTTTTCTTCTACTTTGTTTTCATTTCAAATATATCTTTCTCCTTCCTTCCCACTACACAGAGGAGAAGCTCATGGGCTTTGCAGAGATGTAGCATGCTGAAAACCACTGCAACCCTCCTGGTCAAAACATAGCAATAACAATAAAAATACAATAAAATGAACAAAAAACTCGAATGGATGTGGCTAACCAGCTGTTGAAACCTGAGGTTGTGCTTGACTGAGCTGTGATAGGAAAATGACCCCCAGCTACAGAGCATGCTAAACAGCTCCACATCCACCCTGCCTTCCTCCAGCATCTTTGTCTCACACTCCCATTTATACAACATTAGCCCAGGAGCTGTTTGTTTTCACTAGGATTTTCCTTTGCTTGTGAAGCTCTAGCCCACAGTACTGAGACATTCTCTGCAGTGTTGTGGTTACTTCCCTTACGGACATCTGTGAATGAAGCAACGCTTTTCTAGCATGCACATACACAGATCATTACCATATCCTACTACAGACCATGTTCACATACCCTGGCTGTAGATGATGTTCATATATCACCATTTCCATGCAGAAAGGAAAGTCCCTGAATGCAGGAAGGTTGCAATTGGTGTGGACGTGCATTGTTCAAACCTCCAAAGGCCCTCCAAGGGACTCTACACCTGGAGGACGAAATCCACTATATGCAATGACGTCCACAAGCAGGTTTAAAATAGACACCTTGTCTTGTAAAGTCACAACTCCTCAGCTTCAGTTAAATCACAAATAATTGAAGTGAAATGGTAGGTGGCTGAAAGCACTCCTATGTCAAGAAAGGAAAGTCACTTGGTGACTCAGAAGACAAGCGAGGCTTTTTTAAAGTCATTTCTGTGGGTGAGAAGAAAATCTGGTTCTGCCAACTCCTTTGGGGACTTATTTTGAGTACTGCCTGCCAGCCATGTCCGTGCCTGCCCATACCATTGTATACTGGGATAAAGACTGCTGCAGCCTCTCTTTTCACCCAAAACACCTTTCATTAGAGTCCTTCTACTGGCAAAGGGTCTTGCAAGTCCCTCTGAATTACAAAAAAGAGATGTTTCAATACACAGTAAACAAAAGTGAATCAGATTTGGAGAGGAAAATGCATTCTTCAGCAGTGTAATAAAACATACATTGACTAGGGATTTCATTTCTAAGTGGAACAATTGTGCCTTGGGTTAGAAGTCTTGTGAACACTTACTGCAGCCTGTAAGGCATTGCTTACATGTCATAAACCTCAGCTCTTCTCAATAAACATTTGTGCATGTGTAACTGTATAAATAATTGTGCGCATAACTGTATACAGAATGTATGTTTGATACTTAAACACAGTCCTAGAAGTCCTTAGAACAATAGGTCAAACCAGATGGTGGTGCAGTCCCACAGGAGAACATAATGCAATAACGCAGAACTTCTGGCAGAAGGAGCACAGTTCTAAGAGAAGGATAAATCTCTTATATTTGGGCATGATGCCTCAGCATTAACTTTCCTTTTTTAAGCGAATAACATAAGTAATATTTATTTTGTGAGGTCATCTTCTTGTTTCCTCTCAAAAACCTAGGCCTAGTCCTACCATTACCATTGCTCTTACAGACTGCCTTCTCCAGAGCATCGTCACCTTCAAGTACACCCATTCTCTTTGGCACCTTCTGTCCCCCAGAGGATGAAGACATCCTTTCCCACTTTACCATGTGTGCCACTATCTCCTTTCTCCAACTCTGTTGGGAGCTTGTGAGAAGAAACTCAGGTCCCTTTCTGCTCAACATCATCTGGAGGAGTATGGGCTGGCACTCATAACTTCAGATGATCTGGACCTTTCCTTTGCATAAACGGACAATACCAGCTTGCACCAATTGAGCTGCAGTGAAGCTACATAGTGTATTCTCCCCAGATCATACATCTGGTTTCCACTTTGTAGTCCCTGGGCTATCCAGAGGTACAGGAATTTTATGAAAGCAAAGTTGATGAACTTTCCCGCCCAAACCTACTCAATGAATTTTGTCATCCTAAGGGAAAATTAAAACTAATACATCATAAGGTATAATTCTCTTGAGCTAAGATTTTAGTCTCTAGTAGATAAGATACAATTTCATGCTTTCGTGTCTGCTTTCCAGAAATCTGAGAAATTGTGAACATGGCATATCTTCTAGGCTGAATTTAAATTATATTTATTTGAATTATGAGCGCTAAAAAATATAAATTTAGAATATTCACTCAAGTGTTTAAATAGAAAAATAGAAAATCATTTAAATCATTTTGCTACAAGAGTTTTGTAAGAAGTTATTAAAAAAGTTGATTTCTCAGATTGACACGCTATAGTGATGCTTCACGAAATACAATTGTTTTTGTCTGAAGTCAAGGAAAACCTTGTGTCTGAATTAAAGCTATTATTGGTTAATTTCACTCAGTTCCAAAAAAACCCCAAACTTTTCTCCTTGAGTTCACCCCCAAATGGTTCATTTGATTGTCAGCACTGGTAACAAGAAGGTATTTGCCTTAGTTCCAGCTAACTCAACTCACAGGAAGCAGTACTAATGAGATCCAACTCTAGCTCAGGATTCGGGGCTAATACTAACTTTCTCCAAAAACTTTAAAGATCTTATTGTAAATTTTTTAATATATTGTAGATATAAAGAAATGCCAGAACAGACAAATACAATATTCAAAATCCAGTACTCTATCTGCCATCACCCCAATTTGTGCAGCTTGCAAGGCAGTAGCTCAGCATCTGTTAACAGTTGTGAAGCTAAAGCAATTTTCTTTACGCTCTTGTGCATATCTGTAACCAGGCTTTGGGATCATTTGCATGGCCTTGAAGATTTTATTGCTAACACTAATCACACCAAATGCTGGTGGATCACAAAATGGCAAGGGACACAGAACTTAGAACAATGTGTTGCACATACACTAAAATGGCTAAATCTTTTTCCCAGAGTATTCTATTAAGCTTAACCTATAACATAACCAACGAGGCGATAATACTTGTAGAACACGTGAAAAGTTCTGGACTTTGTTTTAGACAAAATGGCACATTTTACAGGGATGGATGCCCCATCAGGGATGATAACTGAGGACATCACTGGGATGTGGTATCACTGCTGCTTCACTAAGCCCATTTTCTAGGGACTATAACATTATCTTACTGGGTTTTAGTGATCCCTTGTGCTACTTGCACCAATCAAACCGAACTCTGCAAACTTTCCTTCTGGTGCAGCTTACAGCATGCGCTCAAGAAAATTCAACTGCCTTATTCTTTGATACACAGCTACTGGGAGGTATTACGGCACTGGTAAAGCTTGGAAACATGTGTGCCCTAATAGATTCGCTGTGGCCCTGCTCGAAAGCCACAAAGCTGCTGCATTTCACGTCATGTTATTTGCAAACATGGAAAAGGAGTCTCCTGCCAACCTTCCTAGTGTAAAACACGTCTGATTTTTGCTTCCAGCCTCACAGCCCACAGTCATCAACACCTCCACTGTGGTGCAGGGGAGCACCTTTGCTGAACTGACTGAGAAACCCTCCTGTCCTCGTAGGCACGGTATAGTCATAACTTTCCTCGCATCAGCAAATTGTGTCTGGATGTGCTCCAGACCTGCCGAACAACACAGGACCCTTAGCTCATTCCTTGCTGCTTAAAACATCTAAATCCATTGTAATTCCTCAACTAAAGTTAATTGTGGGTTTCCAGTTCTTTAGTCCTTGGAATCCCAAGACTGTCCCACACCTTTTCCCAGTAGCATAGTCAAATATGTAATAAACTAAACACATTTACTCAGGAAGAACCCAAAGAAAATAAAATTCACAATGAAGTCAAAATCTAGGCTCTCTTTTATTTTGCCTGTACAGATCGCTTTCCCAATACTGAGTACATCAGTAGCTCCTGATGACTGCTACAGACATGGAAGCATTTCAGTAGAAGGGATACATGCTACCCCTCTGTACTTGCTCCTGGTACCACTTGTCCTTGCTTGGGACATCCCACAGCCCCTGACCACCCTATGCTGGGCCAACTCTCCCTCCAGTGTCCTCAGAGCTAGCAGAAATAAGTATGGAGAGTTCTGCCAACTGACAGCAGCTGAGAATCTGAGCCTCCTTTGAATTTTAATGGTATATTAGAAGTACAAAGTGCTTTAAAAGAAAATCAAGGATTATGGATTGAGCTTTGGAAAGGACTGGGGTATATGCCATAATCAATTTCATATCAAGTAGTCATCTAAATAGCATCTTTTTGCAGACAATCTAGTAAAATTTAACAAGCTCTCTGTCTCCAGTGTGCCTCAAAGTACAAGTGTAATTCATAATGGCTATACGTACTTCAGGTTCTGTTCAAGCCCTTGACATCTGTTTGCTTAAAAATAGCTTTGGCACAATTTTCCTCAACAGCAAATCTACTTACACTTAAGAAAACATGTTGTTTGTTGTTATGGTGCATTACAGTATAATTCAGAAATGTTCACAGGAAAAAAAAAAAGAGAAAGATTTAGTTCTGGTTTTCTGACATCTGGTCTCTCTCTACCCTTTTTTTTTAATTCTTTTTCTAACCACAGCATTTTTCTAAGCAGGTTTATCTTGATGGAAATCCCTGCACATACATAGACATATGTAGAGCACGTACATAAATTGTTAATAATGGTGGCACCTTTTTTCAGAAGAGTCCTTTTTTTCTTTAATCGCTGCACAGAAAGCACACATCAGCAAACAAGGAAAGTTAACATCAAGGAGTGAAACAAGAAAGGCCAGAGAAACTGCAGTAATTTTCTTTTGACATTTATGTTTTAATAGATTCCAGAGCTTCATAATTTCTAGGCAGTCTGAAATGGCCATTTGACAGATTTTCACCCTGATGAAAAAGTCATATACTTCAGAGAAAAAATGCAAAATAAAAACAATCTTTCCTGCACACAGCAGTGTCCCTGAAGCATGCAAATAAAAAGAAGACTGACTACACCAAAACCCAACTGACAACCCCCCTGCAGCTTTCCCTGGCCTACAGGAATGGTAGGTGAAGAGGAAAAAAAACAGGGCAGGGGCTGGATTCTCTCTTAAAAGCATTAATACCCTGACGACTGGAAGTGAGGGGATCAGCAGTGCTGTCCATCCACCACATCCATGCCCATAAGGGTGCAAAGACTTCCCCTGATTCATGCTGGACCCAAAGCCACAGCACACTCCAGCATATAGGTAATACCAAGGGCATGTGACATTTGCAGAAGGCATTCATTCCTATTCTTTGAGTCAGCACAGACTTAGGAGCTTTGTAGGTGCATGCCAAGTCTCATATACGCATGCTGTAAGATGAAAACTAGTGGTGGAACGATCTGTCCTTCTTGACAGACTGTGGTATTGTGACAGGAGACATCAGCCAGTATACCTTAAAGTTTGCTTTATGAGAGAAGGACGTTTCTGGGATTAGGGCAATTTCACTTTTCCTCTATGCTGGGATAGCAACACCCTTATTTACAGATAGTAACAGCAAGGCACAAGTGAAAACGCTTGCCATGACCAGACAAGAGACAATGAAATGAACAAGAAGAGCCTGGCACCATGTCCCTACCTGTCACTTGGAATAGAAGTCATCATTTTCCTGCTTAGGGTAGGATTGTCTCTACAGAAACCACGAATGATGCCAGTGTTCTTAAGACAGTTTAACTCTGCATTCCCGCTACTTTTGTCGCAGTGAATTGTTGACAGCCTCACTGGTGATTTAAGTGACTTCTTAGCAAGCATAAACCTCCCCTACTTGATCTCTTTTGCTCCCCACTCCTCTTGGCAGAGTGGCTCGGGAATGAGAGAGGCACAGAGAAACTCAAAGCACAACTGACTGCTAAGCTCTTCAGTGCCGACCGCCACTTGTGGCATCCCAACATGCTTGGGTAAGTACTGGGACAGAGCACCCATCCTCTGCCAAACAACTCGCCATGACTTCTTTAGATCTCAGGGAGGTATTTTGCATTATTACTGACTGTGCCACATCTGCACTCTGGATTAAGACAGGCTTTTATTTTCCAAAGCTGTCAATCTGGTATTTTTCCATGCTCAATAAATTCACTTTTTCTATAAACAAAAAAATAACAAAGAAAGAGGAAGATGAACTATAAGATGATTTAGTCCTGAAATTTCTGGCTGCTTTTCCTTTCCTAGTGAGGGATCAAGACATAATGCTACAGCTTCATTCAGCAAGGTCTTATGGAAATCTCATTTTGATACTAAAATGATGTTTCCAAATGTATGTTTTGCTCATTGAAGAATTCACCCTCGTTTATCTTTCATATTGGACCGAAAATGAACAGTAAATTATTTCAGCCCAGAAAGCAAATAGCCACTGACAAAAAATAAAAGGGGTAGATTGCCACTTGCTTTTCACTTATCTGCCTGAACACTTCAAAATACCTTCTTATTATATAAAATATGTCTGGCTAGGCTTCAGATGGGGGCCTGCTATGGCTGTGTCTCTATAGCAATAGCAATGAGAGACGGCATGCAGAACTGTACAGTTTCCAATCTTCCTACTTGTCTCATAATTTCACTGAATAGGTGTGGATTTTTCTTGATAACGGAGTGGTATTAAGTGATCCATGATGCAGTCAAGAGCTGGCTAAAGCTGCAGTTGTCTTTTCTTTGGATGAAGCTGGTAACCAGGGATTCAAACAAATATCCAGGAAGTACTTCACAACTCCTCAAGAAATAAAACTGGCATAAAGCAATGCAATCTGGGGTAACAAAGCTTTTTCAGGCTATTGGACTGACAAACTGATTTGCAGAAGGTGGTACCTGCACCACAGAAAGCAAAACCATGCCTTCTGGCTTGCAAATATTTTTTCAGTGAGCCCAGAGAATACTCTCTGCATAGGTGGCACTGCCTGACATACGCTGCAAGGTGGCATGATGGGATTTGACAGTGCAGATGAACAAAGACACCAGCAGAAGGGAAATCAGGACAAGGGATTTGTAATGGAGACTGGCAGGTCCCACGGAGTCGACCTTTAATGACATAATTTAAAGGAAATTCCACACTGGATATCATAAGATCAGAGAAATGCTGGTTGGAAGCAATCTCTACAACTCTCCAGTCCAACCTCCCACTCCTAGCAAGACAAATGCTGACAGTAGGTCAGGTCAGCCAAAGCTTTGTCTAGCCAAGCCTTGAAAGCCTCCAAGGAGAGAGATACCATGACGGCTTGGGTAACCAGGAATGCTTCCAGTGCTGCTCCACCCTCCTAATGAAAAATTTTTCCTTATGTGTAACTTCAACCTCCCAAGCTGTAATTTGTTATTGCTCACTGCTTTATCATCTGGCATTCCTTAAAGTTTGTCGTTCACATCTTTGTAAATGTCCTTCAAATACTTGTAGGAGACTATTCGATCCACCCTGCACTCCTCTTCACAGTCTAAAATAGCCTGCATCCCCCACCTCTCACCAAAGGCATGTGCTCAATCCTCTTGAATATCTTGGCTGCTAATGCAGAGGCTCTGAGCAGCACCACAGTATGACAGTCCTCTCGTGGAGCTTGCTAGAGCCACAGATTCCTCTTTTTCCCCTTTAAATGTCATGTCACAGGTACCTTCCTATAGCAATGGGCAGTGATTTTTTTTCCACTCTAATCCTCTCTTGTGAGGCTCCTGCCCTGTTGCATTCAGATCTAGGGACCCAGCGTAAGAGTGACTTGGACCTACTGGAATGGGTCCAGAGGAGGGACAAGAGGATGACCAGCGGGCTGTAGCACCTTTACTACGAAGAGGGGCTGAGACAATTGGGGTTGTTCAGCCTTGAGAAGAGAAGGCTCTGGGAGACCTCACTATGGCCTTCTAGTACCTAAAAGGAGCCTACAGGAAAGATGGAGAGGGACTTTTTACAGGGTATGTAGAAGGACAAGGGATTCTCTTGGGTTTAAGCTGAAGGAGGGTAGAATTAGATTAGATATAAGGAAGAAATTCTTCATTAAGAGCATAGCGAAGCACTGGCACAGGCTACTCAGAGAAGCCGTGGATGACCCATCCCTGGAGGTGTTCAAGACTAGGTCAGATGGGGCCCTGAGCAGCCTGAGCTGGTGGGAGGTGTCTTTGCCCATGGTGAGGGGTTGGAAATGGATATCTTTCAGGTCCCTTCCAACCCAAACTATCCTGTGATTTTGTGATTTTATATTTCACTGTGTTTCATCAGGGCTTCCCTTCTAAGATGGGTATCAGTGAAATAAGTATTTATTTAAGGCAAAGTCTAAAACACTTTGGTTTATTTTTGTTTGGTTTTGGTTTTAATTGACTGCATTCTTTTAATATTAAGCAGAGCCAGTGGATCATTCACAGTCACAAATGGAACGTGCCACCCCCAACACTGGGCTGACTCACTGCTTCAGCACTGACTCAGAGCAAGAAAACCCACCTCACAAAGCTCACCAGCAGTTCCTCCGGCACGCTGGATTCTCCTTGGCAAACCCCCACGCAAAGACTGAGCATGCCTGAACTTGATTAGCTGGGGAGATAAGGTGAGCATGCAGCCCAGCTCTAGGCCAGTGAGAAGTTACACCTTTGTGAAACCAACACAAATGATTTCAAAGGAAGAGTAGCAGAATGCATTAATCCTAAAGAATAACACAAGTAAGTGTTTACTGCAAACATGAGTCAACATTCCTCTTTAAAGCTGCTTAACAGTTTCAGGTAATAATGTAATTTAGGATTGAAATATTCTATTCTTCAACTTTGTCTATAAAAGTGAGAATAGAGAATAAAAAAAAAAGGAGAAAGTAGTGCTGTATCCCGGCCCGGACTCTCTCACTAAATAACACAGCAAGCCTTTGCAAGTCACTTAATTTTGCCTTCTCCTGATACTTGCTGTCTGTTTAGTAGTCTCCATACTATTCAGAGGATATTCCTTACCATGTACTCATATTGTAATGCATAAGGTGATTCCTGATCTCATTTCAGAAATTGATGCTGCTGCTAATCAAAGTAATTCTCAGGATGGCAGTACTTTTACACTATTTGTATAAGTTGAAGATCTGTCCATGTCCCATCCTCCTCCTTACATTTTTGGGACTAACTGCTTTTTTAGATGAAGAGAGAAAGTAATGCATTCATTACTTTTTTTTTTTTCTTTTTACTTGTGATTATTCAAATTAAAGCACTAATTTTGATTCCTTATGATTTTCCCAATGACCTTCAAGTGCCAAGTAATTCAGCTGAGTCATATGCACTAAGAACACCCTAAGTTAGTTGCACAATGACCAGCAGAGGTGGGACTGATGTTATCTGGTTTCAATTACCTGGTAGCTAGCTGCCCCTCCCACCAGTCAGGCTCTTTCCATACCAGTGAGTCAAGACGGGAGCACTCAGCCAGAGCCAGACAGAGCTGGCAGTCTGAGGGGATGCCCTCTGAATATCGCTATGCTGTCCTTTGGTAATAAAGTAAGCCTCAGTGACGAGATACCAAACCCTGAGATTGTCAGCATGGGATGAGGTGAGTATCACCACAGCGGTCTGATTCAAAGATTAAGGAAATAAATGAGGAAATTCCTTTTGGATCCTGGGAATCGCATCCTCTCCTGCAGTAGGATTATTACTGAGTGCACAAAACTGTCTTTGGACCTACTCCAAAGACCACTGGAGTCAGCCGAATCTCATGAACCATCGTTAACAGACACTGGATTAGGGCTTTGCTGGCATATCAATAGTGTAAAAATCACTAGTGTAATATCTTTTCCATTAAATATGCCTGGGTTTGTTCCAAGCTCAAGATACGGAACACAAAATAACTTCACCCTTTACAAAATGAATCCAAAGTCCCATATCCTGACCAAGGCCTTTCTCTTTTTTGTCTTTTCTCTTTTACCACATAGCCACTGCTAGCTCTGCAGAATGGAATTTATTTGGAAAACAATTCCTCAGAACTACATGAACTATTCTTGCTCTCTTTACTTATGAATGCGTACACTAAAAAGTAATCCCAAGCAGCTTGGATTTCACTAATGATGGAAAGGCACTGAGAAGTGAGGACTCTTTTCTGCTATATTGTTACATAGGAAATGTGATTTACTCCTTTCCCATCATTTCTTATTTTAATGTAATAGTATTTTTCTTATGGAGACATTTTTTTCTTTTCATCAACAGATAATAAAGAGAGAGCCACTGTGTTTAATGTGGTGTGGAACTGTTTGCTTTAAACAATAGATTTTTTTTTTTTTTTCCCAGTTCTGCATTCAAAGATATTTATTGGGGAAGTGACAGTCGCTAAATGAGTTATAGAAGTCACAGCAGAGCTGAAGATGAGTTGATTGCTTTTCCAATTGGCTAGAACCAAGTATATAATGTCACTTTTGTTGCACTGCTTTCCCAGTCCCCATGTTTATCTTACACATAGCCCCACATTCAGAAACAAATGTGCTTTCATAACTGAAGTAATTATGAGCTGTCAGCTGAGCTGCCATAGCAGGCTGCATGCATGCTCCCAGCACAACTGGGAAGCTGGGCGTGTTGGTTCAGAACTGCTTATGGTGGCCAAATCTTCCTGGTGGCAACGTGGATGCTTTAGATCAGCTTACTGGTGGTTACTGGATTCTTTTTAACTGCATGCATGCATTGCTGGGCTCCTGCAAAGACGCAGGCAGCAGGACCGGCATAGGCCTTAGGCCATGCCTAAACTAGGAGTTGGGACTGGATTTATGGTTCAGGACACAGTGTTTTCCTCACAGAAGACTCGTTAAATATCTGAGTATCTCCCTTTGTGTCACACTGTCTCATCTATCACAACGTTCTCAACAGACCTCTCAGCTTTCCAGCAGCCAAACCAACTCACCAAGCCCAGCCACATAAACCTGCCACAACCCCCCGTGCACAGGAACCAGGCAAGGTCAGTGGCGAAGGCGAGGTGACCGAAAAGCCACATCCAGCAGTAAGACGTGCAAAACAAACTGCCACCTCTCCCACACAGACGGATGAGGGGGATTTAAAGGCTCTTGCTGGCTGATCAAAGGCTCTGGGCCTGACTCAGTGCCGAGTGAAGTCAATGGAAAGCCTCACATAGACTGCAGTGGGCTGTGGATGAGACGTTGTATTCATACGCTATTATTATTGTAATTGATTTATATGAATGCCATGTGTACTAAAACAATACAAAAGAGCAGAACATTCAAAAAATAAATAAATCTTAATTACATCTTTTCCAAGTAACATGTCACAAGTTTCTGGTAATCTGAAAAACTGCTGGTCCAGATGTTTGCTCCCTCCCTCCTCCTCTCTCCCTGCCTCTTGGTCAGCCTCACTTTATACAGCATTTGGGGTGCAACTAGAGGGAAATGACTGTGTTATTCGCTGTCCTTCTCTGCTTTGCTTCCCCTTTCTCTCAGTGCTATTTTTTTCCTCCCAAATCACTGGAATAATTTAATAAAGACAGCAAAGAAGCCAGATGTTGCTGTTGTAGAGACAAGCTCAGTACCTATACGTCGAGGAGGGGGCTTAATAAACATGAAGTGCCTGTTCTTTAAAACGTTCCAGAGTTTTGCATTCAATTTTCATTTCAAAATCTGCCAGAGCTCTTCAAAGATTTTGTTACTTTTCAACATCATAATGTTCCTATCAAAGCAAGAACTCATCAAATCCATTCAGTAACAAAGCTACTAATCCCAACCTTTTCTTCCAAGACTTTTTTTCCATGTAATTTCATAGCATCAGGATGTCCTGCCACAGTTTAAGAAAGCAAGCCAAGAATTCCATGGGATATAGCTTTTTCTAAGTATGCTTTACCCCTGCTTGCCAGTTACAAAAAGATCAATTGATTTCCAGCCATTGAAAAATAAAATAAAATTAAAAAAAAGAAACCAGAAACAACACATAATTCTAAGAACAGTCACCTTTTTAGGGATCTGGAAGAACTTTGCCAGACCAGCATATTCACAGAATAGCAAAAACACATGGAACTTTAGAATAATAAAGTTGAATAAATAGCAGCTTCATGACAGATATTGTTGAATGACTTGAACCTTCCCCTGCATTGCTGGCCAGCCACCAGATACTGTGAATATTTTGCTGTCTGCGCTGCTTTGGATGTACATCCCCCAGCTGAAGAACCCCACGGCCGCTACCAAATGAAGCACAGTTTCCTGTGCATATCCATATTTTCAGTGCATGTACTGCAAGATGTACATCTAAAATCTAAATTATTGTTCACTCTTACATATAAATGTATGTGTATTTCATCCTCTATTATATATATGATGAAAGTTAACAGAGATGGAAAGTGTCTCATTTAACTTCGTACACCTGTGCATTATGCACGCACCACAAATCAGCTCCAAGCAGACTGCTGCTGAGGATGCAACTAGCTTTAATTTTCTGTCTCTCTGGACAAAATTGACCTTATACCACCAGTCTCAACAAATTCCCAAACAACAGCTTCCACTCTCTCTCAGTCAGCAGGACTGCCGCCACCAGTTCCACCATCACTACCCTACAGGGGAAAACATGGGTCCTCTAGGTAACAGCAAACTCCTCCCTAAAATACTAGTTCTCCCAAACTCTCCCATATTTTCTTAGGGATGAAGTCATCAGCTTCAGACTCACTATAATTAAGGCTTGCTATCTTTCTCCCAGGCTCTCTCCATTCTCCTCTTACCCCTGTAAGTAACACCCTACTGCCTATCCCTCAGGCCCACTGCATGGGTGGCTGTCCTCATCTAGCAGACCACTCCATAACTCATTATGCTCCGTTTAAGTTAAAGTCTTCCAATTTCTTCCAGCAAATTATATGTTAGACATGGCCTTCTTTTTCAACCAGACACTTAAACATTTGTTCTCCCCTCGTCTCACATTGGAGCCATCACATCTTTTTTTCTGAGCTCAAGTAGCACAATGGACAGAGAATGACAAATACTACAAATCCCACCATTTTTATGACCTTGCCAATGCCTCTATTTTGTTTTCTTTTTCTTTCTGGCTACTCATTGTCTTCATCTCCATGACTCTTGCACCCTCTTTCTACTGATGATCTCTCATTTGGTATCTAAAGGTCAGTTCACAATTCCAGTTGTCCCATGATACCTTCTTCATCACTGCCTCTTCTACACATCACTGTCTTCTCTGATCCTGTCTTAAAACTTTTCTTTGCTTAAAATAAAACTAGTGACAGGCTTAGCTGCCAGGACACCAAAAGCACTGCAGTGACAAAGTTGATTTTCCTGTTCTTTTTCTTCATGCACCCATTTTCTTGCCAGATGTAAGACATTTTGGGGGCAAACTCTGCCTTTTGTATGCAAATCACAAATCATGTTTGTGATTGATGCTACTGCATTACAAATCTGGATTTAGAATTCATTCTTTTCCTATTCATCACATTTCTGTTGTCCAGTAAAAAAGGAGAGTTTAACTGCTTGAATCAAGTGATGTAATCACAAATTAATAAATCATGAAAAGCGTGTACTCACAGCTTATTAATTAACCTATGGCATTCCCTGCATTCCCATAAATTGTCCATTGAATAGTTATGAGGAGAATTACTGCTGTTACGAAACAATATTTTTTGTAATGACTAATCTGACCAGCTTAAGACAACAGTTATGTCTGGGCATTTATTATATCAAATACACTCATTTAGAAAGCAGACATCCAAAACCACACATAATTTGCAATATGGCAGAGAGGAGTTAGTGGTCATCTACTCAAACAAAACAATTTCTTGTCGCAAAAGAGGGAACTTACTGAAAAGGAGAACTTGGAGAACTCTTATGCATTGATAACATGTATCAGTTTTGTATTTCCTAAATACACAAAGTGAAGATATATGATCATATACAAAAAAAATTCAGTCCTGTGCAGTAAATTTCAGAAAATGAGGTATCTGGTTTTCAAAGACACATCCTGGATATTTGAGGATTTTGTTAACTTAGACTGTCAACTCCAATGTTTGATTACGGACAAGTTTTACAGGACCATTGCCTACCTGTAAATTTCAATATATTCTTTAATTCTTATTTGGTGTACGTAAATCTATAAGCAGATTGCAATGATTGTAAGTGGATCTGAACAATAAAAGAAGAATGTTTGGAAAGCCTACCATTGTTCCTAGAACAAGAAAAGCACAAGATGTTGAGCAAAAAGCAGTAAGAAAAAAATACTAGCAGAGTGATAAACCTCTGGTATTTTAATATGATTGGCTGTGAGGGGTGACTGAACACAGAGATAAAAGTGAGACAGGTCCAGCTGGAAATAAAAACTGAAATGACAGTAAAATGAAATTGAATGGCATAGATAGAATAGCATGACCTGAGAAATAAAGCAGGGGGTATAAGATAAATATGCAAAAAATCTGCACCTTTTTTAAGAAGCAGAACTAGTAAAAATATTTCAAATCTTAATATCCTGCGTGTTGCTGCATTTTTTAAGAGCAGGTATTATCTGTTTTAAGAAAGCAATGTAAATATTTCTGGGACAAAAATGTGCATTTAATGAATTCTAGGATTTTTTAAATCCTTTGTTTTTGTAGAAACTCTGCTTGCAATGGAGGAAAGAGGCCATTTAATAACTTTGTCCTGTCTGTTCTTCAGAGAATCATCCCTCTCTATTCCTCGATTGCCACAACATGTTATCAGAAACCGTGTCATGAATTTTTGGGTGGTTCTAAGCAGTAATGTGAAAGGTGGGCTCCATCAATTGTAACATGGTCACAATCCTAAAAGCGTTCACATCTTAATTACGAGTACTCAGAATTTCCCTGCATGTTATCCATGACGTCGTTCTGCCCTCACGGAGGCTTTAGTAAAACACAGGATAGGATAAAATGGTTCTTAGGGGTAATGAATGTGGGCAAACCTAATTTGGAGACCGTGCACTACTTAGGCAAGGTTTATTTTTCAGGTTTTTGCTAGCAGCTAGGATATTTGGATTTCAGCCCGACTGCCTCAGCAATTTGTTAACACAAATAAATAGTAATAGTGAGGTATGTAGTAATGATTTCAATGAGCACCTTACAAGCTTGGTAGCATCACCCAAGATTTTAGAAATACTGGTGATGCTACTTGCTATTCAGTGTAATTTCTGTGTCAGTCAAAGGGTAAGTGCCGTAATCTCACCTCCTCTTCTTTCAAATACAAACCATCCTTTAGACCTTTGCCCTTTTGGAAGTCCAGGGGAATGTTTTCCATTTATCTGACTGAATGTGGATCAAGCCTCAATTTGGCAAGGGAAATAAAGAAGGGAAAAAGAAGTACATTTAAGAAGAATCTTGCCATGTTTTGTTAAAGGAGAAAATGCTTCAGAGCACAGGACAGGAAATAATGTGCTCACGGGCGGTTTCCTCTGAAGCAGCTCATACATTGCAGCTGAGATAACAGGAGCTGAGACAGCAACATCGGAGCGGAGTTTCTCAGATCCCACAACTGGGGTTTCACAGCACCAAGAGCTGCAGCTGGAAGTAAAGATGGCTTTTCGAGGTCTGTCCACTGAAGGTAGAAGAACTCACTACTCTTCTTCATAAGTTGGAGCTGTTTTTCTCAGTGGTAAGTGTCACCGCTCACAACTGCTTTGAGAAGCGTTAAGTCTGCTTTTCAGTAGGGTACTTGACTTATTTTCATTCTCCGTGGTTTCCTCACAGAAACCAGACACAAAGCCAGTGATGGATAGCCTCATACCAGAAGGCCATTTCAGCAGCCCGTGCGGCGTTGCCATACAGTGAGAAGGATGCTTGGCCCATGAAGTCAAGTGCAGTGCTAAAGATTGATCTGTTCTGGAATTCCTGTCTGATGCACTGACCATTAAGTTATGCAAACATGCTAATTCACAACACAGAATAAAGCAACTGCCTCCTGCCTTTCCAGGAATGTTTAATTTGGGGCCCAGCAGGGAGATGGCATTCTGTTAGTGTGAACATTTTGTTAGTTTTAGCAACAGGGAATGTAAACTACAATGGAAAAAAGTAATGAATGAATATTGAGAAGGAAGCTGAAGGTTAAAATTTCTGTCCTCCAATAAATCAAAATGTGTCCGAGAGATTAGCAATGCTGGCACGCAGATTTTAAAAGCAAAAATTATTTTATTCTTTTCCAAAAGTCTGAAGTGTGCCATGAGGATTATCTGTGGTTCACACTGCTTTAAGCCCAGATCTCCACAGCGTACAGGACCTGATCTAACTGAAAAGGAGAGAGGCACCTAAGTATACTGGAAGACTGAGCCTCTGTTTGCAGCTTGCTATGGCTCTGTATCTATTGGCAGATACAATACAAACCCAGAGAGAAAACGATACCTGTTCAGATCTGATTATTTAAATAAAGAGTAGATGACAAGAAGTGTTTGCACGTCCTTGAGGCTGCACTCGAGCTGCTCAAGGTGGGCCAAGATGATGCAGGAATTTCCAAAGATCCTATGGAGAACGTGAGCTTTGCCAGCTCTTGGAAAAACTCCTAGGTCTCCTGGGTGTTCAATCATTATTTTCCCTACACTCATTCCTCTCACTTTAGCACTCTATGCACTTACAAGGGTCTTGTCCCTAAAACCAGCAAGATTATCTTAATATATCTTAATGCTCTTATCCGAGCATCTAATTTGATTCTCAGTGAGGGCTAGCAGTAAAGGGAACATAGGAGAAGCAACACAGAGTTTAGCAGGTCATCCAGCACACCACCAGCTTTCTGCGAGCACAACACACCCCAGCTCCTCTGCTTCCTGAGTCTACAGAGCCACAAGCACCTCAACAGCCTCACAATTTGTCAGCATGACTCCAGCATATCTACAACATAGTTTGACTTTTCAGAACCAAGCAACAACAAAGAGCTCATTCATCCCACCCTCTGATTAGCACCATGCTTTGTTTCCTCGCCTCAGAGGACAGGCTTTGGGCCCTTCCTAAGGCAGGACTCGGCCACGTTCTCAGCTCCTTGCCCCCACCCTGAAGCACATCACCAGCACAGCCCACAGCGCTCTGCTTACACAACACAGCACAGGTGAGAGGGATTTTCCCTTCTTTCCTCTTCCAAAAACTTTCTGCTAGATCAAAGCAGAAGAAAACAAGCCAGTCACACCTCTGTCTGATTGCGCTGATGCGCCAGTGGCACACCAGCTTCCCAGAACAGCTACGTACACACTGCCAGCTAACCACAGGTGCAACCTACTTCTACAAGCAGAGCTATCCATCACACCTGATGCAAACTAACAAGCTCAGACAAAGAGGCCCCTCTATGCCAGCTCTGAGTCTGTGAGGCAGAAAAGCCACAGCAGATGTGATGTCCTAACCCCACATTTGTTTTCTCAGCCCCCAGTGGGCCACAGAACAGGCTGGAGTCACTGGAGCCACAATAGTCTCTAGTGGGCACAGAGATGGGTTCCTACTGGTCATCCACATCCCCACTTTCCACCATAACTGGGCTTCTAGTATTATTAGGTGGAGACAACAGCCCAGCTGCCACCTGGGGCAGTGCAGTCTGCAGCCTCAACATGGCCACCGCTTCCCAGCCCTGTGGCCAAGCATCAGCTGAGGCGTGAAATCCACACACCTGTATACACCTCTCGAGCCAAAAGCATCTTCCCCCCTCTCCCCTTGTCTCCTTTGAAAGCTTCATGAGCTTGATGAGTTGGTTAAACTTTATAAATAATTTTATTTTCTCTTCCGCATGTGTGAATGCAGAAATAAAGTGATATGAAGGGCAGGAAATTCTTCTGGTTTATGTTCTTTGTGTTTGCTTGGATGTGCAAAGTGGGTGAGAAGGAACTTAATCATGGTGGTTTTGAGACTATGGGGAACAGACTACACTGCTTCCTGACCCTGATTTATATTAAGAGTTGAATCTAATGGTACAAATACCCCAGTGGTATCACAAACTTCCTCTGTAGCTACACCAACAATCAGTTCCGCATCATCTCCTCTCCTTCCCCCAGCTGCTTTTATAGTAAAGGCACAATAACAAAACAGACATATTTCTTTAATAAACAGGCCTAACCCCTTGTTATTAGATGATAACCAGCCCCAGGATGTTACCAAAACAGAGCAGCACGTGCTGTTAGCAGCAGGCACATCAGCTCCAGCCCTGCTTTCAAGCTCTGTCAAACCCCTCACTGGAGGTAGCAAAGAGCACGAAAACACTTCTGATCAACCCATGTCCCCAGCTCACATCAGCATGCCTAAAAATAAACATGTTGTGGCCTGACTAGTCATTATCCCCCTGCACACAGCAAGGCTCTCACAAGGCAGAGGCAGGAGGCCAAGGCAAGGGATCTGCTTCAGAGCATCCTCCTACAGGCTTCAAGCAGAGGGAAGGCAGCAGTCCCAGGAGAGCTATGCCAAGCTGTGCAGTAATTCTTAGCTCTCTGCTTGCATACAGCATGAGTTAAAACAACTCGCTGTCATCTTCATTCAGTGCTGGAAGAGCAGCATTGTGCTGAGGCCAGCCCAGACCCTAAACTGCACTCTGGTGAGAGGCTCTGTCCCTCTCATCCTGAGCTACAGTGCACCTGGAGGGCAGCCAACAGCACCCAAAACATTAGGTATGCAAGTAAAATAACTTCCTTTGCCACTTGTACAAGCACTTCAGACCAGAGCTACCAAGAGATGCTCAGGCATTTGCTTTCTGCTGAGCACAGCTCGGGTGACAAAGCTCTCCTCTCAACAGCAGAGCGGAATGAAAACATCTCCTACAAACAGGTCTCTGCTTCATGACACCAATCCCTCTCTGCTAAGAATTACTGTGAGTGGAAAGCTCAAGTGGAGTTTGGTTCAAGCTTAATGAATTATGTTCATTTTCCAGCACATTGTCTTGGCTGATAAATCACAGCTTCATGCACCATTAGCATGCAATGATTGGAATATTTAATCAAAGGCCAGCTTTTTGTATCATTTACCTTTGAGAAACCAGATTTGCTCGTTGGAACAGTTTTAAACCATTACACACACTTATCAGGAAAATCTTTGTTTTATGTCAAGTGTTGCAATATTTAAAGTTCCTACAGCCAAGCAAAGTTTGGGAAAAATAAGTGGCTCGATGATCTCAACAGATGCAGAAGGATTTGGGATGCTACTTGAAAGGACTGCAAAGAAATCAAAGTAAAAGGAGAACAAACAATTCTACATTTACAATCAATTAGAAATGCTCATTTATTCTATGTTTGGATCTCTGAATCAAATCAAGACCGTTTTGTTCTCAGATGCCGTAAGACCCAGTTTCGAAGACAAAAAGTATTGCTGTTTTTTGTTTTGAAGCTCAGAGGATGCCTCTCAGACTATATCTGCTTCTCCATCCCAGAGTCACATCTATGTATGCTCTGAATGCCAAAGCCCATGCTTAATTCAGCCTGTAGGCAGCCACAAAACTGCTGGCAAGACGGGCTTCTGCACTTGAAAGTCCCATCCTCTTGTATCTATTTATGTTTGAAAACGGGAAAAAAAATCCTCACTTGTTTCTGCCACATGTTCTCATAAGCCTGAGGAAAAACTGTTTGGAAATGGTTTGTCAACAAAAGTATAGAGCTGTCAAAGGCAAAAACACCTCCTACAGAAGGGTGAAGCAAAGGTATGTAAAAATGAATACAAATCTGCACTTAAACAGAGTTTCATAACTCCCTCCTGAGTACAATTTGTGCTCCTGGATAGGAATGAAGTCTCATATTTCCAGAGGAGTGGGTGCTTTTGTTTGCTTCTTGAAATGCTTGGTTGAACAGCAGTGCAGAGCTGTAAAAATCAGTTTATTTTAATGTGCTTTATGGGTCTGATTGTTAACAGAAAAGGCCTGAGGGTTGCGTGAGTCTGTGTTGCTGCACTCCTGCGCTGAACTTTTATGTGTGTGATCTCCCACACTGAGTAAATGTTGTATGTGGCCACACGAAGCACTTGTTGTGCCCTAAACAACTTCTGTTTAGGCACAGCTACAACAACCGCAGTGTCAGTGCCATCAGCATCCACATGCCAGAGGATCTCCACCTCCTGAAGAAGCGGCTCTGGGAACACCATGGGCTGCCATGGGCACAGCAGCACAGGAGGGGTTGTACATGTGGTACAGCACTCAACAGAATCAGCATTTGGCCAAGGGATAAATGCTTCTATTTGTCATTCCTTTTCTAAGTCTTGATCTTGTCATCCCCTCCTTGCCGAAGAGCCCCTTCTCTCCAATTCTTCCGCCTTTAAACCTATGGCAAGAACTTGAGATGTGAACTTCCAGACTTTTGGGGTTTCCAAATCCATGTACAGATCCAGTCTGGATCCAATTAAATCAGATCTTCTGCAGCGAGTAAAAACAAGAAAGACAGTGCTCAGCTTTCTGATGACAGTAGTGCTGTAAATCTGGCCCTTATTTCTCTGCTTTAGCCCACTCTCCACATGAACATTTGCTATCTGAGATAGATGCACAGGATTTGTTCTTTTTTTTCCTGAATGAAGGAGATGAATCCCACTTGAAATAGCAGAAATCAAAATAGCAGACCTTGAATTTTCAGCCAATAGCTACATGTTGCAACTTGAAAATGTGTCACTGAAGTGCAGTCATCTCCAGTGGACCTGTAGGTCTATATCACTCTGAGCTGCCGCATGTGGCTCCAGAGACACCAATAGAATAGGCAAAAGCTTGCATCCATCCACCTCATATGTTTTCCCAACACTTTATATCAGCGTTGCTATGCTTAGCACCCTAAACAGATTTGTCTGAAATGAATGGTGATTGGCACAGAGGAGAAATAATAATACAATGAATTTAATTTTTCACCCAAGCTGAGTATTCTGGAAAGCCAATGGGCCTATATCAGAGGCAGTGTCTTTCTTTTATCAATCAAAAAAAAAAGTAATGCAATTACTTTGTTAAAGGCTCCCAGTTCTTAAGAGGGCAATCATGCTGATCGGCTTTCCAGACCTTGGTACAGTCTCTCTGTATTTTCCCTGGAAAAAGTTTTCTCCCTGACAAAACCTCCAGATTTTGAACCCTCACAGCAGAACCTCACGAGAACCCACAGCCACGAGACTTTCGACCAGAGCTCTGTGCTCCAAGAGTAGCAGAAACCCACATACCACCACATCCTATATCTTCAGAGTTTAATTGTACGGTCTAGGTGCTGTTCTCTAAACTGTCTTCCCTCCTCTCTCAAACACTGTCTTCTGCCAATGATTGCTAATCATCACCTTTTCCAATCTGCTCAGCTGGTTCTTTCTTCCCATCCCCTATGAAGGGCACCTCAAGCAGCAGCCAGACAGAAAGCCTTACATGTAAGATAGTTAGTGTGATAGGTAGTAGAGGTTCACATCTCTGGCAATCTCTCTCCTTATTGGTTTTGACAACAGTTTTGTTGGGAAGACTCCTCAAGTCCAGAACAAAGTTTTTATTCACAGTCATGGACAGAGAAGCCAGGATACATAAAGAATCAGATTTGGGTTCAAATGGCTCAAAGTGGGTATTAAAAAAAGCTCTTAGAGTCCTGTGCTTTGTAGAGGATGGAAAAGTCTCTCATTCTGGCTTATCACAAAACTCATCTTGAACGTGAGAAGCTTTCAAAGAACTTTATTAAAGTTGGCTCATTCATTTTCAAAGATTGAACATCAGCAGAGACATTTTTCATCAGGTTTGCTTCCATCTATGTGAAATTATGTGCATTTCACACTTTTTTTGCCAAGTTTTATTGTACTCCAATGAGGAAAACCATGAGGTTTGCATCTCACTTTGTGGGTGGATCAGGGAGCTCAGGCAGGCTGCTGTGTGACCCACTTGGTGGCAATGTCAAAGACCTCATGTCCTGATTTACATCACTCTCTCTGAGTTCTTAGATGTACTTGTTCTCTAGAGAACTTTAGCCTGAAACATCTAACCACAGACCTGGAAATGATTCTAAATATATTGTAACAAGTGTTGTTAATCACACCCACTCTCTTATAGCATGGCCTGTAAAACAAGAACAGAGTGAAGAGGACTTCCTACTTCCCATATACTGGCAGCAAAAGCATTTCCTGTGTTGCTGAGCTATACATTTCACTGGGAAGGGATGCTCTCTAGTGGTTAGAAAATGAGGCTGGAAAAACAAAATAGTCACTTCCTGTCTCTCTATCAGTACACTACATATTAAGAGGTTCATTTCTCTGTGCCTTGGTTCCCCTAAGTGTCCACAGCTCGTAGTAATCCCTTTTCTATATGGAGACGGCTTAAATGAAAGTTGCTAAATATTTGGAGGGGAGGTTTTAGGTTAACCTAAGTTCTATTGCCGAGTTGCATTAGGTCAGAGTGGAAGAGCAGTTGATGGGAAAAGGTGAAAACTGGTACAAAACAAGAAAGATCTGAAAAGCTTCCGTCAGATCTTCCTCCTTTTTATTCCAAGACAAGGAACTGCTCTTTAACTTGATTACTCCTTATCTCTACCTTGGGCACCACAGATTTTTATATAATTAAAATTTCCTTGACAATCACCAAGGATTTACAATGTGAAATGTTTCAATTTTTCTTATATTATGTCTTGGCATCAAAGAATCTGCACTCGTTTTCTAAGTATGGGATAAAGATGATTTCTAGTGGGAGACAAATGAATCAAGACCTTGACACCCCTTTTTTTCCCCCTCTCCCTCTTTTTTCTTTCCTTTTTTTTTTTTTTTAAATACATCTGGTTATTATTGAACAGAGGCTTTCATGTTTTAATGATAAATTGTCTTCTCCCGCTGTAACAATGTCCCCAGACAGCTTGTCTTGGCTGAAATGTCTTCTAAGAGCATCTGCTTTTGATCTATAGGGGTTTTAAATCTTTGAATCTAATCTCTAGCCTGACTGACTTGAAAGCTGATTTCCACAAAAGCAGAGTGTGAAACTTGTAGAAACCCTTTAGTGGAATCATTTGAAATTGTTTAAAAGACTGTATTGATAATAATCAGTATGTCCTTACGACTGTTTTCTGCACATATACATACATATATATAAAATATAAGAAAGAGACATAAGAAAGGAATTTAACAAGTGCCTCAGTGGTATTTCCATGTAATCTGCATATGTTGCGGCTTAATACTCTAATAAAGAAGGACTGAAAGCTTTCCAGAGCACAATATTTATGCCATGTATATCAATTAAGATAATTGCCAATTATATTGATATGTCAATTAAAGTCAAGTAACTTTAAAAGAGTTATGCCTGCTATTAATTTAGTCATGTGCATAAACTGTAAGCATATTTATAAGGATTCAGCTTAAGTTTCTCAATATTGCTCACGTCCAGTACATCAGCATGTAGTCATCCTGTTCCTTTTACTCGTTCTGGTCCATTTTAAGCTACAGCTCACTAAGGACTGTTAAGAGAGAGATGACAAAATTCAGCACAGTTCTCCACTGGTAGCACAGTTCTGGAATATGGTTTGCCTTCATTTAATACATGGAGAGCAGATTTTGATTTCACCCCAGCACAAATGAAAATAGGAGCTGGCCAGTATATGCACGAGATTTCTGTGGCTAAGCAGAAACCACTGCGGTCAAATGAAAGAGAACCTCTTAATGCTGCAATATATATACATTTTGTGTGTGTTTGTGTGCACATGATAAATATCCTTTAAGAGACCCTTTGTCTATCAAACCCCACATAGCGTTTTGAAACACATTAACAGTGACAGACCCTCATCAGATGAAAGTTTAGGTTTTACTGGGATTGAACAGAAGTTTGGGCAAGTTCAAGACAGTCTGAGGAGAATATTTCTTCTCAATGGTTAGAATATAATGGAGGCCAGACCCCAACCTCCCAGGCTTGAGGTCTGCAAAACCAAATCATAACAATTGATGAGGTTTTGCTAAACCAAAGCACCTCCTGTTTTCTCATTACAAAGATGGGCTAAAGGGGAACCTTTATTCAACCTTTTACTCCTTGCACCTTAGCAGCAGTGCTGCAATAGAACTAGATGATGCATCTCCAATATCTGCAATTTAGGGCTTGCACTGCCAAAACGATAACTCTGTCAGCCAGCTTCGAAAGCCCCTGAACACAGCCTGTCCCAGGCCATCCACAGACTTCCCCAAAGTTCATGGCTGAAAATGAATTTTAGAGACTCCACTGAAACTTCTAAGTATTCCTGTGGCTGACTGGGCCAGAGACAGGATGGAAACAACCATTCCATAACCTTTAAGTACTGCTGCTTCAGTCCAAACCAAAACTCCAAAGCGGGGATGGATGTGAAAAGCAATCAAGAACAACACTACAAAAACACATATCCATCCTAGAAGTAAGGCTTGATTTGGCTTTGGGTTTGGTCCTAGGCACGAGTTAATAAAGTGGAGTTATTTCCTTAGATTCATTTGCCCACTTCTCATTAGCAAAGCATTTTGATAATCTGCAATCCAGTGCCTAGCAATGGTTTCTGACTCTGTGAGAGAAAATTGACTGATTTTTTTCTAGGACGTTATAAAACTGGACTGATAGAATAAATATGTGGGCTGGAAATGGGCAAGAAGCCTTAAGCTGAGCCAAGAGGCTTACCTACTCTAGGAAATGAGCACTGCATGGGTCTAGCATAGAATTTTTCTCTCTCTTGCATGATGATCATAAAATGATAGGATTCTCCCAGGACTTCAGTGTCAACTGAAGAATCTTGCACTGAGGGAACATTTTATGAAGCATTACTAAAGTGAACCACTATCTGCAAGCTCTTCTCTTCACAGTTGTTGTTGCTTTGACTCAACAAATGTCTGAGCTGAATTCAAGATCCCCTCCCCAGATGCACTTTCTGCTGTTATGGGGTTTGGTTTGTGATGAAGGAACCAATATGAAGAGTCTGCAGCTGCCAAACAGAAACAGCAACACAGCCCAGCTTTCCTGAGCCAGCTTCTGGCAGAGACCCTAAGAACTGCTCCGTGGTGTTGCTACACTCCAGCTAACTCTAATCAAAGGGGAGATTCAATGCGAAGGCACCCATTGCTTCAGCAAGGCAGTGCAAAGCCCAACAGCTGGCTGCAGCTGGCAGCACGCGTCCTCCCTGCACTGCAGTATCACTACAGATTTGCTAACTCTCCTGTTGAGTGCAGTTACGCATTAGAACTGCTAATACACAGCGATTTTGCCTTAAGCTTGAAAGCACCAGAGGTTAAACAGATTTTGATATAAGAGCCTACAAGGAACACTCTATTTAAAAAGCCTATGCATCACTGGCTACAACTGAAAGGATGATGAGTGGTAGGAGGAGATGAAAGGCAGTTCAGACATGGGTATGATGACAACAGTAAAGGGAAATTAAATACACTGCAGGGAAATAGAAGTCATAATCATCTTGGGTTTGCAGCTCATGAACAGTGAAAAGCTTATGTGATGAAACAGCAGGTAGAAGTGCCTTGGGACTCAAGTTTTAAGGCCCCAAGAGTTTAAACTTGACATTCAAGCCCTTTAAAGTTTTATGAGGGCATCCAGTAATTCCTCCTGCTCAGCCCCACCGCCTGATGTGCTGGTTGTTTGATTTACACACTTTCCTGAGTGTACAAAGAATTCCAGGGAAAGCATGCAGAAACCATTGTAGGCCTGTAATTAAATAGCTCTCATGCAGCTTAACCTCTCTGATAATGAATGTTCAGCCTTATTTCAAAAGGCCACCACATCTCTGGCTGGTGAAAACTGACACATCCCCACCAAGGACTAAAAGCTCCAGGACAATTTTTATCCAGAGAACTACAATACACCTAGCCCCAAAAATGTGCTCTCTGCTCTTACTAATCCACATAGGGATAATTTACACTCTTGAGCATCCTCTCATTAAAATTATAATCCTGGACAACACCCTCTGCCAGCAAAGATCTTCCAGCAGAGAACTGCAGCTATGCCACATCCACTGCCATCCTTCAACAGTGCTTCTGCCACAAAGGTAAATGAGCAACCCACCAGAAGTCACTTGAAACACAAAATGGCAGCAACAGCTTTAGTGACCAGGCCAGATTAGTTAACAGAACCTATACCTAAAACAGCTTTGCACTAATTTTATCCTTGCCCTTATTATAAAAATTACTTTCCTAATTACAGCTCACTAATTATACTGGAATTGTACACAATTATGTTAATTATCTGGCTGTGCAAAAATGCTACTCTTGATAGATACAAATCTTTTTTAGTCCTAAATAAAGATTGATGAATCTTTAAAAATATATATATAAAAAACGAGTGCCCCTTCCTTCCCTTTCCCCACCTTATCCATTTTTCCCTCTTCTATAACTTCAGAAAATACAGATGGTCAGTATCTTCAGTCACAGCCATCAACTTGACACCACTGATGAGCACAGTTTGAGAGACTTGACAGCTATATCTTGAACACTTCAAGCAGCTTCATGACTGGCAATAAACCAAGCACATGCATGTTGTGCTCCTTCCACACTGACATTACTTGCAGGGTCATTTCAGACTCTGGGATTCAAACTCTGGGAGAAGTTTGCAATTTATGCAAACATTTGGAGACTATCTGGTCATGTACAATCCACAGTGTCACAGAATACAAGCTTCTATGAACTCTGGAAAATGTACTCATGTTCACAAAAATCCTTCAGAGGAGACATGGGAGAGGTACCATGCCTCAAATCAGAGGCACTAATTTCAGAGGTAACACTTAGCTTGAGGCATCACAGAAAAGGGAAGTTGTCTATGCTAAGATCCCATTTATTCAGCAAAGAACAAGGGAAATTTGCCTTGTTCCTGGTGTGAAAAAGAGTAATTCAGGACTAAAAATCCATTGGAGCACACTTGCCATTTGGATGAATGGGAAGATGAGCAGCAGATCTCACCCATTATGGGTTACTAGCACATCAGGTTAAGGAAGGGGACAAAGAAGGAACGCTTTGTAACAGATTAGTTTTGAAAAATACGTTTGAATGGATTAATAGGTAGAGAGGTGAAGTGCATATTGGACCAGGATTTCTGACACGTGTCCTCAGTATCTGAGGACACCAGCCCAAAGTCAACGCTGTCAGACACAGCCCAGCATAAGGTCTTGACTGCCTTTAAGAAGCACTTCGCCAACTTTTAACAAATAATATCAGTATTGTTTTGTGCATGTGTTTTTCATCAGACAACTTGAACTTCTCATTCAATGTTTTTTATTTCTTACAACTCGGTTTCCTTTCTCCTATCTGATGGACCTCCTTTGGGTTCACCTGTCTAAGCAGCTCTCTGATAATTCTTAAATCCCTAGGCCAGTTTCCAGCAAAAAAATGGGAGAGTAAGACCATTAATTTCTACATCCTGAATGAAGAGAAATAACCAAACAAGGGAGAAAAAAATCTTTAAAAAAAAAAATCACTAAACAAACAGCATGACTGCAGCACAAAAATCAACCCTTACTATACAGTGAGAATCTAGACTAAAATAACTTCCAGAAGAAACGTGGTCACAGTGGATCAAATCTTGAGAGAATGACAACAGCTTAATACAAAACAAAAGGGTGATAAGGGAACTGAATAGCATCTGCAAATTGAGTCCTGTGTGGCTGTGTAAAGATAGACCATGCCCAAGGGACATATCTAAACAACCTGCAATAGCCAGGTGACTCCAAATATAAGGCCTGATTCTGTATGATCCATTGAAACGACAACTTTTTTTGCAGCTGTATCCTTGTCACAGCTCCAGGCACTTGGGATGTCCATCTCTGATAGCTCAGCTGTCCAACATGCTCACTGCACACATGAGATACGGAGTTTGCCCTCCAGTGTCAACACACGCCTAGCATACCTGCGGGCTCAAGTGCTTCAAGCACTTAAACTGGAAGTAAGTCAACAAACAGTAAGGGCCACGCTTCTACTCTTCAAATTGTGAGCCAGCTCTGCCTTTGATGCTATATACAAAGTTTCCTTGTTCTTACTTTTTCTAATTCCAGCAGATTTGATTGCAACATATGGCCAGTTTCAGCAATTGACAAAATATTTCCTTTTCTATTCTACTTACGTCAGAGCTTGCTGGAGCCACAGATTGCTGTGACCTAGCAAATAACAATGAGAAGCAGCAGTGTACCCTTTGCACTCAAAACCAAAACACCACAGCAACAGCAGAAACTCAGCTTCTCCCACCCGCAAATTTCCATCACTTCACACAGGATGGCTGCTGTGTTGTTTTATTCTGGTTTTGATGATCCCCTTTTCACTCATGATCCAGCCAAGATATAGACAGACACATAGTGGGAGCATCTGAAAGAGATTACCACAGTCTACCACTCTATGGGAGGCTCCAGATAATTGACAGCCAGAGCAGACAAAAGTGCCTGAAAAGATACACCACTCATTAATAGTTTGAAAACTCATTAAAACCTAACAGTGTTAAAGTTTAGTATTTATTAGTCCATCCTAAACTTTTATGGCAACTATTATCATTATTTCCAACTCTCAAATTGTACTTTCCACTAGAGGTCCCAAAGTACTTTCACAAGGAAAACCAGTGCCTTTTTCCTCATGGCAGAGGACAGGTGATATACCCAGGGCCACCAAAGAACATCTGTGGCAGGATGGCACACACAGCCAAGGTCTCCCAAGGGATTCAGCTTGTGTGACCTGGGCCATCTCTCACTTACTGGGAAGGTCACATACCAGGTGGCCACCTCCTTCTAGGACAAACTGGAGACTTCAAGTAATATCTTTCGAACTAGGATAATTTTCAAGCACAGAATGGAATTCTCTTCCAGTTAGAAACCAACATGAGCCCATTTGCCTTAATCCTGTATTTCCCAACCTTCCAAACAAGAGGAAAAACACAGTTGTACTGCCCTAGGCATCAAATAGAGGAAGAGAACATTAACCTGATATAGTTAGAGAAGAAAAAGCAGTCTTCCTGAAAGGAAAATCTCACTGCAATCATTATGCTGCCCTTGTCTCCACAGACCAAAGTCCCCATTCAAACCTTCCCCAAAGCACCCGGGTGGTGGTTGCTTTAGGAGGCTCTCTGGCCAGAAAGCCTGAGGAGAGGTTTCTGTAGCTGGGAGCTCAGCCCACCGAGGTTAACCAAGCTACAGCTCCAAAGGGGATTTTATATAAACGTACCCAAATTGAACCATTACTCTCTTTTTTCCCTGAAACATCCTTCTTTTCAGGGTTTCTAAAACAAACAACCCTTTTCCCTCCTCTTTCAAGCAGCAGACCCTTTTCCACACTCAAAAGCAACCAAAAATATGATTAATTTTACCAGTTTTGAGGCAGCTCTGCCCCACCCAGGGAGCACCCTGCTCTGGGTCCAGGTCTGTGTGCAGAGCAAGGAATGCAGCAGCTCTATGCACTTAATGCACACTGCCCACGCTAGCTTGGCACATCACTGGGGCAGCATACTTATCTGTGAATCTTTTTTTTTTTTTCCAAATCTTCTTTTATAATTGAAATAAAGAACACTTCATGCGACAGAGCTTCCAGCTTTATCATCACTGGAGCATTATTTTTCTTACTCCTGTAATTTTGTCCAGCTGTGGTGGCAGCTGGAGATGGGTAGCAAGGAGAACATTCCTTTTTGAGTTGCAGTGAGACCTTTCCAGACTCCACCACTCCATTCATTCCACTGGCATCCTGAAAATAAGACAGCGTGTAGATAGATGGGAATAAATAGTGATATTCTCCATTGTCCTTGACCTTTTTTCTTTAATTACATTTAAACTGGAACAGGAAAATCTTACTCATTTTCAAGAATTCTTCTGGTACTTGTAGAAATATAGAAAACTGTATGACTGAAAGCATGTAACTATTAGGCCTCTGTTCATAAAGCAAAGAAAGAAATAAACATTTACGGAGAAATGTGCCCAAATAATTCCATACAAAAATACTGGGGCCTTTCTTCCCCGTGTGATGTCACCCCTGGCTTTGTTTTCTCTTTGGCAAACACCATAACCAGAGATTTTCCAAGTTCATTTCCAGGAAAGCAGATTTCATCAGTGAACGCTAGAATTCCATGGAATTTTAGCAGATGACAATGATTTCTTGCCAGAATCTTTCAGAAGACTTTGGGGTGGGTTTCTTCTTCTCCTCTCTTTTTTTCCTATCCAATGGAGTTTCCTAATATTTCCTCCCAGTTCTTTATCCCCGTCACCAAAGAGACAGAAATGCTTTTTCACAACTTTTTATTTGAGATATCATCTCCCCTGAAGAACCAATAGTAGTCTGTTTCTAACAGCTGAAATAAGGATTGCCCACACCAAACTTTCAACATTCAAGTACCAGCTGACATTGTCAAAATTCAAGACCATTTTTTCAACAGAATAAGTCTTCACTGATTCTAGATGCACAACAGTAAGTCATATTTAAAGTCATATCTACAATTTGTTGCCTTCAAGGTCTTGATGCTTGGACAAAAAACAGGAATATTGGTTTTACGACATTAGAAACCCAGGAAACCACCTTCGTAGTGCTTCCTGGTGATATTTTGTGCTCTTTTCCCTACTTAGCACAAAACATTACGTAAATCGGAGATCACTATAATAAGCTATCAATATCTACTTCATTTTGGTCAACTTCGTGTTTGGACATAATGCTGAGACTCATTTCAGGCACCCACTGTTGCCAACTACATTGGTTGCAATGGGGACACCCATGTCCCTCCAAGGGTCACTGGAGAAACATATTGCTAGAAACGATTTGAGAGGCTCTCAAATGCTTATCTTTGCAACAAAGAAACTCCACCAGGAAGCACATACTTCCCTCCTCTGATCATAAGAGAAAAAAACACCCAAAAAAACAACTGTGATCAGAGAAGCCCTATCTGTCTACAGCTCACGTTAACACAGATTTATCCAGGAATACCAGAGCCACTCCTGCTAAAGCAGCCAGAAAGTCCCCATGGAGAAGTGGAGAGAGCAGCAGCAACATTCTTATCCTTGGAGGTTTTAAGAGCTGGACTGCGCAAGGCCCTGAGCAGCCTGACCTGACTGTGAAGTCAGCCCTGCTCAGAGAGGGCTGCGGGACTGGAGATCTGCAGAGCTCCCTTTCAAACTAAATTACTCTATGCATTTATGAAAGAAGCTTTATAGGAGCTGGCATTACAGAGAGATGTGTACAAAGTGCCCCATCAAAACACATTCCAAACCACATAAAATAGGTATCATTAATATTTTTCAGAAGAACACACAAATTGCCAGACCAGGCCCTTCCAGCCAGTCCATCAAGTCCAGCATCCTCCTGCAGAAGCCCATGGCAGAGGCGTCAGAGAGAAATGTGTGGAGCCCCACCATAAATGACTTCAGAGCAACATAACCAAAAGAAATTCCTTCCTAATCCCAGGCAGCTAGTAATGGGTTGATGCCCTGAAGCATATGGGTTATTATCCTCATTAGATTTACACCTATGCAGCGTCACTGGGGATGTTCTTGCTGCCCATGCCAGGGACATGTTTTCCTGGCACATACTGGAAGCAACAGAGCTTGCTCAGGCCTTTGCTACTCTAGCTAAGCTACCATATGCCAATAAAATCTTTACACCACACCATCTTGCATTAGGCAATATATATTTATACAGTCTGTGTGGTAACAGTAAGGTTTCTTTTTTTTGTTTTAAAGGCAGAAGTATGTAATAAATGACATCCCTTTAAACATACACAGACTTTACATTTCAGCACCTTCTGCCTTACACTCCTCCTACAACTCCAGCTCCTATATTTTGTTATGAAATTTATGGGTTTATGCATACCAAAATTGTGTGCGTGTGGACTGCTACCACCGGGGTGGTCTTGGAGAAAAGAAGCAAATAAGATGCTCAAATTTGATTACAGGATATAATAAAAGTCAAGACTTCTTTCAGGTTATTCTCATACAGTCCCCTGAAAGAAGAAGAAAGTCTTTCCTTTTCTTTTTCTATAAAGGAACTGGAACAGCTTTCTCCCCACCCAACAGAGTTGGCAGTGATAGCCAATTTTCCTGTGTTTGAACCTTCGAGTATGCACTTCAGAACCTCACGTGGTGAAAACTAACCCCAGAATTCCCAGGAGACAGCTGAAAAACCCATTTCAAGGGCAACGCTTTGATTTCTTCACATACACAAAATTGGACTTTTTTTTCCTTCAGTCAGAGAAAATCTCCAGCCTCTGAGCTAAGGGAAAACTGCAGCGATTACTCCTGCCTTTAGATGGCTGGATAAATATTTACCCTATAAGACCATATATTAAGGAATGAGCTTTTTTTTTTTTTTCCCCTCCCCAAAATACTGTTTCACTGTCTCAGCAGTTGTGAATGGTCCTGGTGTCTCTCCCAGTGTGGGCAGCCATTTTGCTGATGCATCATCTCACTTTTGCTGGAAAGGGATTAGAGACTGACACCATTAACATCAGTGGCAGCATTCCCAAGCATTGCTTCACTGCACCCTACATCTCGTGTTGTCATTTATGCCTGAGCAAAATAAGCACAGAGTGGTCAAAATATGCCACCAGTACAAAGTGAGAACCTTCTGCGCTCACCTTGCCCTTATTTTGCATAGTTATAAATGACTAATCCAGGAGACACGCTGTGATGTCTGAGAGTTGAGAAATTTTGGTTGTGTATACCCTAAACTCACCAAGGACTTCCCAGGCTGGATAATGCTGGAAAGCAATGCCAATCCATCACCTTCCTTCCTTCCCATCAACTTGAGAATGAATCTAGGAAATGCAGCTCCCCATTCAATTTGGGAAAGTAGGGAAAAAACATTTTAAAGCTGTAACATAGCAGATTCTCCAATTCTTAGTCCTTGGAGGAGTGGACTTCAGCAAAATTATGACAACCTGTCCCTCCCTGTGCAAAGAATTACTGATGTTGTATAGTACTTTACCTCACAAGAAGTCCCAATGAAACTAATGAGTAGGAAGCCCATCACTTGGTCCAAGAAGAACAAAAGCAAAAAGAATGGAAATGCCAGATCACACTGGTGGGCTTCCCCCAAGATTTTTCCCAAACTCAAAATAAAGTCCTCCATCATGAAAGATAGTATTGTCTGTCAGTTGCTGAAATAAATCATGGGCTATAATACATGCAAGAGCTATATGAAAAACACAGAGCAATGAAATAAGCGTTCTTTTCTTAGGGAAAATTCTGTGAAAAAAAAGTATCAAAAACACATACATATTGCTGACAGCTTTAACTAATTTAGATAAAAATATAAACAAAATATAAAAAGCAAAATCCAAAGAGGAAATAAAAATTTGCAAGGAAAAAGCACACAGTAATGGTGCCATTTCTGCAAGCTTTTAAAAAGGGAAACAGAAGTCTAATTGAAACTTTATATACCTAATTTTGTGGTATTTACTTCATGAGGGTAAAAATAGCAGCACTTCCATAACAAAATCCCTGACCCCATTGGATACAGCACACAACGCTGTTTTCCACAGCTATCTTTACTGGCAAAAACTACTGTTTATGCACAACATATGACAATTCATGGGAAAAAAAAATAAATTGAAAGAAATAAATTGTTTTATCACAGAACTATTACCCAAATGCTAAAGCAATGCCAATAACACCAGTTGCTGCTGATGAAATTACAGTTTCTATTACAACAGCAGTAACTCATTGTTCACAAAAGAATAAATTCCTCCATATCTGAGGCTATGGGAATTAAATGGTATTTTCCTATACCATAAGCTTTAGTTAGAAAGCACCGTGGATTTCAGCACAGCCTCCCTTTAATGTTCTTCAAGCAGCAGTGATGCTGGGTGACAGAATGGCTCATTCTGCATGTTTTCTTTTCTGCAATACAATTTGCCTGTATTGAGCAGTAGGATTGTAAACACTAAGAAAGACAGTATTTCTCTTTTTTGGTCAAACTTCCTGCAGTACTTGTCCTCTGCATAGCATCTTTTGATCATTAAGGGAACCTGGGTTTGCTCAAGGTGAATTTTCCTCTTTGCTCCCTCTAGCCATCACCTCATCCCAAGCTCCATTCATCAAATGAGGGGAAAATGAAGCAACTTTGGTTCACCATTAAGTGGTGCAGGGCTCTGGTAAGAATATAGTATAGCCACTATGCTCAGTAAGAGGGAGTGAGAGAGAGAGACGACAGAGCTATCCCAGCTCCTTCCAAGCACAACAAACATGACGTTGAGAAATGCGGTCGGAATAACTCTGGGCAAGCCTTTCCTCAGCTCAGCAGCCAGCTCCCCATAATTTCTGGATAACAAATACAGCACTGGATTAATAGATAAGGCAGGAGGCTTCTCAGTCCTTTCATCTGAGCTCTTTTCTCTGATTGCTAAGCCAGCTTTTGGGCCTTCAGATCTTGAATCAGTCCAGAACAAACGTAAGATCCAAAAAGAATTAACTCAGAGACACTGATCTGCACCCATCTTCAAAGTCATCCACAACATCCTGGGGCACACCATCTTTAGAACAACAGCATTAGCAGTAGCAATTGTTTTTTCAAACCCACCATATATCAGACTCCTGGGTGAGTAAGATGGTGAGACAAACTGCTGAGTAAAAAGAGCTTTGCAGAAGCCCATTAACCCATACTCTGTCATTATTCCTATAAACAGATCACGTATAAGCTAGTTTTCAATGCCTCACACCTTGCCCATGCAAGTTCCCAGTAAGTTCTCTACTGCTGAATGTAGAGAAGGCAATGCATTCACTTAGGGACCCTTCTCCATTTGCTGTCAGCACCCTTCCACATAACATCATGCTTCTCTTTGCATTCTGTGGCATTCACGCAGAGTGTTTAAAAGCAAAAATAAAATTATTAGGTGGCTATAGTTACACCACAGAATCAGTTTTCAGAGAAGACATCTAAAGCTCCACGTACCATAATGCAGGGAACACAGGAAAGCTTTATGGGCCTCTCCCTGCCGCCGCAGGAGCTGAAGATGTCTGAGCGTCCCCGCATCTGTCAAGTGCGGATGTTTATTTCTTCTGTGGAACAAGCTATCTTTATGAAATGAAATGACTGCCCTTCATATATTAAAATAACACCTCCTTAGGAGAGGCTTCCATGGGTACTGGCTATAGCCTGCTTCATAAAGAGAACATTTACCCTGCAGAAAACTTAGAAGTCAGCTCAGGACTGAAGCAAGACCAATTGGGAAGCATGGGATCAGTTCATTTCATTTTTGCTATGAGACTAAGTACCACACAAAGGTGGGGTTTGGTTGTTTATTGCTGGGGATCTTATAAACAACTTTCCCATGTTTCAAAGCTAGAAACAAAGAAAGCTTAAATGTGGATTTTCGGTAGTACTGTTAAATTTAATAGACATTTTGTGCAGCTTTGCGCTGAAATTGTTCAGTGGTTTATATACATGGCTGGCTTCATACCCCGGTGCTTTTACTTCATGCTAAACTATGTAAACGTTCTGCTGGAAACACAACTACTTTTATATCCAGGAAGCAGGGCTTTGAAGCATAATGTGCAAAAGTGAGTGGGATTTCAACACACGATACTTAAATGCCATTCTTCGCTCCATACGGACAATGTATTTCTTGTGAGCACCATGATGTCTGCAGAGAAAACAAGCAGAAAACATCTTTAGATATTAGTCAGCTAGTAAAAGCCTGAGCTTTGGAGCACTACATTAAGTAATCAGCTGTATAAAATGAAAGTATTTGAGTGCCTTTCTGAAACCTTCAGCTTTTCACTAAAATCTCTTCCCCAAATGCATTCAAAGCAAAACACCTATTTTTCCATCTGCCCCTTCTATTACTCACTCTTTCAATTCAGTGTCCTCTCCCTAAATGCTCCCTTCACCAGTGAACAGCCAGCGCTACCAACTCATAAGCTAAACCAAGTTAGCCTGATTTCTAAACTCCTGCTTTAAACCACTTTAAAAAAATATGGGTTAGAGGTGTAATGCAAGAAAATTCAGCTTAATGCTCGGAACTCCTCATCAAGGGGTTCCAATCCACCATCACAGACTCCTATGTGAGTGGGAGAGATAGCGAGACAAACTGCTGAGGGTTAAAGACCTGCAGAAGCCCATTAACCTGGCCTGTTATGCCAACAGAAATGCTACTCCTGTAAACTGACCGTGTATACAAGCAAGATGAAAGGCCTTAACTTCTATTTAACTTTGAGGATACACAGTTGAATCCCAAATATCTCACTCTCCCAACTGATTTTTACTGTGCATGTGACAAACTTCAAAAAGCATACAGGTTTTCTCAAGTATTTTTTAACTCAATGAAGCAATAAAACCTGAAAATCTCATGAGCAACATATACTAAAAGTAACAAGAGCTGATGTCCAGCACACGGCACAGATGGGGCCCAGCATCAGAAAGCACAGAGCACATACACTCTGAATATCTCGACCTTTTAAGACAATCTCAAAATATGACATAAAAGTAAATGACTAGAATATAAGCAAAAAAAATGTTCTTCAAAGTTCCCCCGTCTACTTCTGCAAGCACAAGATCTGATATAGCAGGGCTCAGTTCTGCTCCTACAGATATTTCTTTTAGCTGCTTGTTTATATTTGCTAGGATAGAATTGATGAGCACTTCAGGAATCAAAGACAGACAAGAATCTTGAATTTTGGTGAAGCACTAGTAATCAGCATATAGGCAAAAAAGCACTTTTTCATGGTAATGACACATTTGAGATCTATTATCCAATGCATAGCACACAATCTCTTTAAAATATGATAGCTTCCACTTTGAGTGAAAAACTGAGGATTGGTAGATCCTTCCATAGCTACAGGCATCAACACACCAAGTTGAGTTAAGGAATCCTAAGGGTGTCCCCCTCCCCCCCAAGTGGAAAGTGGAAATAGCTTCCTCAAAGGCTATCCACGCATACAGACTGAACAAAAACTACATGATAAGATGAAAAGAACTACTGGGTAGTAAAACTCCTTGTGTTTCCTACCAGCCATCCACTTGCAGAGCATCTTTTCAATGAGATGAGAGCTCTATGCTCTAAACATACTCCTGGGATTGTCCAGCAACTATTTCTAAAATACCTGGTGTTAAATAACTCTTGATGCTCTTAGTAGCACGATAACAGCAGGAAAATCTTCCCCACTTCTACCAAATGACAAGGCAAACACTCAGCCTTGCTAATTCAATCACTTTCCTTACTGAATCAGCCAGTAGTTTAAAAATTTTTATTTTCCATTCATGTTTATAGAAGTATTAAAAAAATATACCCTGCAACAACAGCAGCACCACATTGACAAGTCACAAACAAATGGAAGGATAGAGGTTTGTTGTGCCTACTTGAAGAGGCATGGTGGACTCTTTCTGCACTGTGAGCATACAGAATCCCATCACCTACCTGCTTTCCTCCCATTCCACTAAAAATCATATAAATGTTTCCACTTACCTACCCATACTTTAATCTTTCACAGCCACAGGTTCACTTATAGGTTAACAATACAAGGTCAGGCTAAGGATCTGTAATATACTTCTGCATTTCCTGATACGAAAAGTGAGAAAAACAGTACCGTGGTGCTGCAACTTTTAAACAACATTTTATCTAACAACTTCAGAAAGCGCTGGACTTGCAGATTCATAAATCAAGGCCTTTTAGCTCATGAATTACCAAAAGCAAACGTAGGATAAAAGGAATAACTATGAATATCCAAGAAGAGGTTTTGGAGAAGATTCCTTTTGTTAGAATGTATGTCTCCAGAATGGGTTTTGACCAAGCCAAAACAGCCCACCTTAGCTCTTAGAAAACACAGATGCTGAGATATTGAACTAGTCCCCATCCTTCTTTTCAGCTCCCACAGATGCAGTGTTCATTCCTCGCTTTGACTGCGTCATGATGTCAGCATGCACTTCTTGTACATTTTGTCTTAAACGTATACATTAGACAAGAATCACCTTTCTCCTGAACACAATGCCTATTTCACACCTAGAGAACTCTGCATTTGCATACCTAAAAGAATGAACCGATTCCCTTGAGATTCCTGTCTTACACCTAGATGTTCACCTGTTTCCATCTATCACACAGGATACATCATTCTCCTTCCTCTAATTCAGTGTCGGAATTTAACTTCTTTCTGAAATCCATTACAGCCAGTTTGGCAAGGAGACTCGAAGCTAGATTTCACAGGCTGACCATGTGCATTTTAGGGTTTCAAAGCTTCAGTTTCCTGCTCATAGAAAAAATGTTTTCTTTTTAACTCTCGCACAAGAATGGTAGAGAAAGCCAGGGCTATCTGACATATTTTGGCTTGCTGTTACTAATACTTCATGGTCTGATGATAAACATAATAGGTCGTAAGCCGGGTATTGTGCCGAAATCGTATGTAAGGGATTAATTGTTGGGAGCTGGAATTGAAATCAGATGGCCCACTTCAGGTTGACATAACCCAATGGGTTGTCCTTCACACCTGAGTGGCAAATAAATCAGTGTTGGCCCAAGAGCATGCAACGTTGTGCTGCTTATTGAGGCACTAGCAAAAACAGATCGGAAAAAAAACACATGTGGGCACACACATACATAAATACATGGAAATTATTCAGGCTCCATGTTGCTGCAGCAAATACATGGAAATTATTCAGGCTCTGTGTTGCTGCAGCTGCTAGGCTTTTACATTTGGGACTATTTTAAAGCTCTTTACAAAGAAGTATTTTGCCTCAGATTTAATGTCACTGAGCAACTGCACTTTCCTTGCATGCCAACTAACATCTCCTGTCTCAGGACGTCTCCCTGTGCTAAGAAGAGCATTTCCAAATCCTGTTGTACAACTCTGAAGCTTTGCTAACACAACCAGAACAATATCACCCTGTCAAATGCCAGAGCCTTTACGCAAGTGCTTCACCAGGACAACTAAGGAAATTAGCCCTGGTTGGAGCCAACTGGTATGTGCAGAGCTTGGGGATGAAAGAATCAGAAGTTAAAGGACTGAAATGGAGTAGGGGGAAGGAGAATTGTTGCTGAAAAATATTTCTGGTAGAAACAGGATTGCTGCAATAGATTTTCAGTGTTAGAAAAGGCATCGTTAAGAGGAACGTAGTTTTGAAAGCAAAGAAATGTGTATAATTAAGATGGTTGTGTTAGTTCAAATGGTGTGTGGGAGAAGGTATGACTTGATTGACATTAATTGCTTCTATTAGGGCTGTGTATACTATACTTCAGCCAGGCACCAAATAGAAACATACAACCCACTGATTAAGTAGAGGACAGTGGCTCTTTTGTAGCTCTTGGAGCATATTTGGATCTGAAAGACAGTTCTTGAAGCAAGGAGCCAGACTGCAAAGAAGTCCCAATGGGAGCTTAACATCACAGGTGAAAACATACTCCAGAAAGCTCTTGCCACCTGCTCTAATTGCAGAATTTAAACATCTCAAGGCTTTTACATCTGTAAGCAAACATCTCTTAGATGTTGTCACAGTGAAAGGTTCGTAAGGGACTCTCTAGCCTACTGGTCACCTTAGTAAACACCTCCTAGCCTAAGATTCACGACAATGGCAAGCAGTCAGCTCCCACCCAGCACCAATGACTCCACAGTCTCACTGACCATAAATCCTCTAAAAGCAGCATTTCTCACAGCTACAGCACAAAGTCCAAATTCACATCTCAGAAGACACTTGGAACACTGTGCTACCATAGAAGAAACAAATCAATTCCTGCCTCTTCTTCCTCCCTTAATAGCTCAGAAATCCCCTCAAGGCAAAAACATTCTTCTTGTCCATATTCCACCACTACAAGAAGACCAAACCGTGGGAGAACAATCAGCTGTAACAAGCTTTTAGACCAGCAGTGAAGACATATGTAATGCAATGGGAAGAGCAACAACAGCAGAGTAGCACAATACTAGGCTACAGCAAATGAGAACAAGCCCAAATACAGCAACCATAAACAGAAAAACACAGGAAGAAAAACTGCTTACCTTCAAAAGACCTCCAGTAGGCAGGGATCTTCAAAGAGGCACCCTCACCTCCACTGCCAACCCTTAAATGAGGTCTGGGAAGGGCTGGATCCTGGCTCCATCCCTTCCAGTCACTCAGATGCATTGCACACACCTGAGCTCCCCTGAGCTGGCCCTGCCTTCCCACCAGGTGCTCCATCACAGTTTCAGGCTGTGACTCAGCATTTCTGCTACAATGTCTAAGTTTTAGATAACTAAACTTTGGTGGGATAAACCAGTCTCTCATCACCTTTGCATCCAAACAGTTCCTTGTAAGTATCAGCACTTCCTTGTAAGTACATGTATCTATATGAAAGCACTGTCAAATGCTTAAATGCACTGTAATAGTGAAACATGAAAGGATCTTAAGAGATGAGGCAACAGATCTGCAATTGTAAGAGCTGAAAAAAGAGCTTGACAAAAATACCCAAAAGCTCATTTCAAGGTGGGGGAACAGGAGATTTTTCTTGAATAATTCAGAGCTAACAGCAATAGGAAACACTGCATTATGTTGCCATTAAAATTTTTTTCTTATATTCCTTCCAATTTTCTTAGTTTCAGTAATGTGAAAGATTTTGTTTTGGGGTTGTGTCTCACTTCATCTGTCAGTTTTTCCATCCCCTAAACAAAACCCTTTTAAAGACAAGTAGGTATATACAGCTTTTCAACAAATTCAAAATTAATTTTGTGTTGAAACGAGAAATCAAAATGTTTCCTTCCAGAAAGATTAAAATGGAATTTTAATTGGTAGGAATGGAGCATGCAATAGAAGGGCAGGGAGGACAACACTGGGCACAGATTTCCAAACCATCTCCATTAACTCAAAAAGAGTCTTTCTTAGGAAATAATCTACTTGGCCACACGTATCTGACCTGTATTAGGGGAGCAGGGGGAGCTCAGGCCTGATCTTATTGCTGTGTAGGCGAGGAGACGGGGAGAGCTCTGCGCTGGATGCACCCACCATTCCCAGCAGGACACCTCTGTCACGGAGACGGTTTTAACTGCCCGACCCATAACATTTACAGACAATCATAAAACGGGAAGTGTAATTCTTGCAATTACATTTGAAGAGCAGTTTTAATGAATATTAAACAGTTTTAAACATCAAAGTATTGACTGAAGTGGAAACATAATATCTTTACTACCAGCCTTTTCCCCTCGCTAAAAGACGACGCACAGAGGAAGGGAGAGAACAGGTTTTATCAGGGATGTCAGGAACAATTTATAGGAGCTCAGTGACCTGCACTTTGAACTGGGCTCTCCACCTACAGTCTGTAACATCCTATAAAAAGATATGTTATTATCTCCTTTGCTGCAGCCAGCCATCCTGGCAGGAAGGGCAGATTGCCTGCAATGCCTGAGGAAACACTTGGACTATTAAAGGCAGACAAAGGTCCTCCTTTTCAATTATTTTTTTATTTATTTCCCCCTCCCCCTACTCTGCACTGCTTGCTGCACAAAATTTCTTCACTGTATCTCAGGAATAGCAGTTTGGGCCATGGGGAAAGGACAGGCCAGAATCAGCTCTAGCAGCAAAAAGCATCAAGAGGAAAACCTAAAAAAGGATTGTTAGCATTGCTGCACTGATTTGGTTTGTTCTTTAAAAATAAGAATGGAAAGATGCCATGGTGAATCCTTGCATCCACATTCTGCCTGAGCTCCTGAACTAGACAGCCTGGAAAAGGCACCTACTGTAAGCACATGCTAGCAATAGGCTGCTTAAAAAATGAACATCAGTGGCCAATGCAAGGAAAGCATGCAATAGGGCAGCCATGGCCAGAGCAGTGCATCCCTCTGCAATGCCCTCCCTCATGGGATGCAGTGGGGGGTATTCACAGAAACACCAGAAACACTGCTTCCGCCTGCTTCCAAGCCAGTCCTGAAGCTACCCCTTCCCTCAGCGTCCTCAGACAGACATACCAAAATTCAGAGCTTCTACAGGAAAGCTGGGCATCTGTATCTCTAATCCTGATCCGAGCCATGTGCAAAACTGCAATCAGTAAGGGGGTCGTCAGTTCAGCGGGCAATCCATCATTGTCACGGCTAGATCGTGACATACCCTTGCGAGATCACGGCTCCTTCTGCACATGATTACTATTTATTTATAGCACACGATAAAAAGTTTCAGTAACACAGAGAGGCTAGGACTGAGAGCAGAGTAGGAACCATAAAAAGATCTTATCACTGAGAATAGTCGGTTTTGCATAAGGAACAGTTTTACATCAAAAAATACCAATCTAAGAATGTTTCTTAGAAGTATGCTGATATTGGCAAAATTTCTGGCAGGGAAAATTATCAAAACCTTTGAATTCAAGAAAGCCAAAGTGCTTTACTTCAGCTGCCTTAAGGACAAGGAGAGAGCAGGACAGAGTAAGAGGTGAGTCGATCCTAACCAATTCACCATCACGGAAATGGACCTGACAAGTTCACTTTTAAATTTCCTGAATGCATTCTTCCAATTTTTGTGTTTCATTGAAAATTTAGGCATTTCAGTCTTCACTCCGATTAGTGAGGAAAAGCCAGGCTCTGCAGCACTCCCAGCGGGACAGCAGTCAGACCCTTTGACAGGCTTAATTTGTAATGTCCGTAAGTGAGTGAGAGCAATGGCAGGAAGCAGATCAAAGAGCTTCACCTATGAGAGCCTGATCTCTCTCCCTAGGCCAGCCCTGGCCACTGGAAGATTGCCTCTCCCCAAGGGATGATGGCAACCTCCAAAGGAAGAAAACGAGCCAGGAGGGCAGAGCTCCAGCAAAGCACCAGCTGGCATTATAAGACGAAGCTCCGGCCTGGATGCCCTGAACTGCACACACCCAAACCAGCAACTATTTGCCTATCGTAAATGTAGATCTGAAGAAGGAAAACATTCAGCATGTTTCATATGTTTTTTTCTGCTTGACTCCCCATTCCCTCTATAAAATCCACGATAAAAGAACATAAATAATCAAACTGGAAACAGCTTCTCTAGAAATCATCCGAAATATTTCTAAGCTATAAATATTGTCACTGATGATTTAATTTCTAGTGCTCAGGAAAATGGAATTACAAGAGACAAATGGTGATGAATGCCAAAACCAAGAGCATATTTTTGATGTCGGGAGACAGAGCTGGCTCCCCGTAAGTTGGTGCCTGAGGCATGCCAATGACCATCCCTGTCCTCGTGGTGCTGGCTCTCAAAATGCTATGACAGCACCCACTGCCACAGTAACCCACAAGGAATAAATGAGCACAACCGCTGCACAGCCACTGCACTACACGTGTGAAAGGGCCCAAAGGATGAGACACTAAGAAAGAATCCCATCAATAAATTTAGTAAGCAAAGAAATGGGCAGAACAGCCCTGATTCAACAAAAGTACCCAAGTTTAGGTTTCCATTGTGTAGAAGGACACACAAAACACCTCCTCTGAAAGAGTGGCAATGCACTGGCACAGGCAGCCCAGGGAGGAGGTGGGGTCACCGTCCCTGGAGGTGTTCAAGAACCATGGGGATGTGGCACTGAGGGATGTGGTCAGTGGGCATGGTGAGAATGGGTTGGGGTTGGACTGGATGGTCTTAGTGATCTTTTCCAACCTTAATGATTCTATGATTCTTATTAAGTTCAACAAAATCAGGAGCGTGTATTAGCCCAGAGAACAAATTCTTTGCCTCACTTGAGCCTACACCCAGCATAAGGCACAGAAAGCTTACTGCCCAGTAAATGCCATTAAAACTGCATAGTGCTGATAAAATCCCTCCTTACCACAACACCTGGCTGCTGCGCTGTAGCTGTAGTCAGGCAGCAAGCATAGTTTGAGACTCATCCCAACACTGATCTATCTTCCCCTAGGGGACAAAGCTGCTAATTATTGAGCAAATAACCAGATTCCATTCTTGTGTGTTCCTGTGCACCAAAATATAACACAAACCCCTTATGGAGTCTGATCCAAAACTAATCTGATTTTGTGGGCTGTGAATCAGGCCACGACTCCGCACACACCTTCTGCTCAAAGGGCAGGCAACCTGCCTAGCTTCAGGGAGGTGGGAATCCCGGGATAAACCTTCCAAGTTCAGATTTCATGCCTCAGGTGTGTCTTCTTTCCTGAGGCTGAGCCATTGCCACAGCCTGCCCTCTGACAGAGGACCTAAAACCAGGACAGGGAGGTACAAGGCCTGCTCCTGGAGAACATGACTTGCAGCCAGCTTTATCTTCATTGTTAACACCCAGAGCAGAGAGCTCAATCTCATCCCCTGATTCTAGTGACTGGAGGGATAGAGGTGGAGAAACCAGAGTGTGCACAACAGCCAGGGAGCTGGAGGTGGGCGAGTGTTGGCAAGCATCATGCTTGTTGGGCTCACATTCAGACCAAGGCAGAGGAGGTGGCTGGGACTGCAGCACAGGGCCGCTGCATAGGTACAGAGCCTATGTGCCCCTGGGAGGACTCGCACCACAGCTGTCCCTGGCAGAGATGGGACCCTGGGCTATGCTGCAAGTTCAGCACTAGGACCCAAAAACCCCCTTTCTTCAGCCTTCACAGACATGGCACTCAGGTCACAACAGAAACTCCAGGGAGACCAAAGGACCTCAGGAGACCCGGAGGAAAACACTCTGCTGGGACCCCACACACTCCATCTTTCCCCTAGATTAATTCAATCTGCCTCAGCTTCCAGCCAAATCAAGATATGGACTCATCACGCTATATTTAGCTCTCAACTAATTTCCTGCATATTGGGACAGAGTCATTTGGCAACTGCTAGATAATGTATAACAAAAACATGGGGCAGTGGCGGATGCCTGTGGCTGCCCATGAACCATTAGCGGCAAGGTCGGCAGCCTCCGACCCTGATTATGTAACCCTGAGCATTACCATTCCTCGGTTTATTTTCTCTTCCTCTCATGAGGATGGTAGAAATTTCAGGAACAGGGAAAGGGCATCCAGGCAGGATCCGCCTGCCATTTCCCAGCAATCTTCTTAATCCCACTCTATTCCATAAGGCTGCTCTTTTCCCAGGCACCTCCTGAAAGGAGAGCTGGAGGTGTCCCTTGAACTTAGAAAGTATTGCCTAGAAGTATCATCTTAATCTTTTATTATAATGTCTTTACCTAACTTGCTATTCCTCAGTAGGTTATTCCATATGCTTAGGTACTCTTTGAGCACGTCTGCCCTATTCCCATCTAGCTAGACTATCCTCTGATTTCTGAACCCCTTGCCAGTATGAGTTATCTGCCCTTCAGGAATGTCTAAGTCCTCTTTAGAGAGAGAAAAACAAAAGAAGAATCCAAGTCTGCATCCATCTAGTTAACTATTCTGCCTTCCATGCTGAGTGAATGTCCGACCAGTGCCTGTGAATCATCACTGCAAGGATTGGATCGAAGGTCGCACCAAGACGAGGAGCTACTCATGGATTTACCTTCCATGAATGCATCTACTTCCCTCAAATCCGTCCGTACTCTTGGCCTCCACAATATTCTGTAGCAATGAGCTACTTAATTATGTGATGCGTGCCACGGTTTTGCAGTCCCTTCTCACTAGGTGAGATTAACATCTTTTAAGTATTTCTCAAGGAGAATGTCTATCACCTCATTATCACAGACAACTGCTTCCAAAAGCAATAACGTTTGTTTGTGGTCCAGTGGACCCCAGGAGAAACACTTATGTGGACAGACCAAGAGCCAAGCACCTTAAAAGCATCACCCAGGGATACTGCCTCAAATCAGTTGTCAGCCTGGTCCCGTCCTGTGCCTCTCGGTGATGCCAGCACTTCCAGACATAAAGCTAACAGTAAGGAGTATCAGCCTCATAGGAAAAGCATATTAACCCTGCAATGAAACAGAGCTGTTGACAAAACTGCATATTCTTGTTATCCATGGAAATATCAAGGATTTGGGGGTTTTACGGTTTTTTGGTGTTGTCTTTTTATTTTTTAAAAAGTATTATTATTTCTGTTAAGTTCCTGAGCTCAAAGACACCTTGAAGCAACAAGTTCTCTTTTTTAATTACATACCCTGTGTAGATGTATTTTCTTTCACTGGCATTTCTTTCATCGCTTTTCTATTTTTATCAAACGTCCCCCTGTCCTTGAATTATGTGGCAGAGCAAATACAAGTTTCAGACCTGTATTTTCTTCTGCTTACTCGTTCCAGCTCTTACAACTTACCCTAGGAGGTCAGCAGCCATTTCTGTCCTGCAGCTTTGCCCTGGGCTGTTTCAACAATAATTTCCAGTTTCATTTCCTGATGACTGTTGATTTTAGCCCACATTTCTTATGCTGGCTCTCACATAGCTGTGGCCCTGCCTCTCTTACACTGCACGTTTGCCACCTGCAGCTCCATTTATCTCAGTGATGTGTATCACTTTAAACATAGTTGCATTTACCATTTGCTGGGTCTCTATTACAAGATGCTTACAGGCTTCGGTTCCATTCACAAATGATGCAGATACTCATACAAACACTATACATCAGGACCAGAAGGGATGCAGAGTAAATGCGCGCTTACTGACTTCTACCATGGGCAAGTCAGATTCACCCACTCTCAGCTTCCTCAACTGCATCATCAGTTTCTCTGATTTACCACTGTAACCTCCAAAACTGGTTAACTCTGGTTAAATTCAGTGAAGTCGATCAAATTGAATTGTACCGACTGTAATCGCATCAACTTATATCAAACTCACTCTCCTTTCTTCATCAAGATCACTAATTTACTGCATTATGAATCATTATATCTAAACAGTGATGGATGAGCTTCAGGAAGAACAGGGAGGTGGTTTGGAGGAAACACTCATATCTTCAGTCCCTAAGCAGTCCTGCTGGGATTAGGGTCATATCTCACCATAAGAAACCAACACACTTTGCACGGTTTCCAGCTCAGAGAGGTAACTCATTCCAGGTCAACTGCAGGTCAAGCTCATTCCAGCATTCATGCATCCAAATGGACTCAGGTTTGCTGAGAGGTCCATGGGACTCTGAGATTCATGACTTCAGGAGAGGATTTCCCTGCTGCAATGCATCCAAAAATCCTTATTAACTAGTGAAATGAGAAATGAACGTCTCCTCATTCCTTGACCAAGCAAATCTTCCTTTTCCTACAGTTGTTTTGGCTATTCTTGTCTAATTTTGGATCAGAAAGCCCTCTGAGCAACATAAGCATCCTTCCAGTTGAGCTAAATCAAGGCTGCATCCCTCCCACCAAATGTCAAAGTAAAGTGCAAGGAAACTGGCGTTTGTGCTTGGTGTTTGTGCTTTGCAAAGTCCATGTTTTTCTCATTAATTTCACAGGAGTTGAGTAATAAACTCTCCTAACAGCTTTAAAAAAGGTCACATCCCACTTATCTTAGCCATCTAACAATCCTATGATCATTAAATTACATCTGATACAAACATCGATGAACCAAGGAGACAGTCAATGTCTTCTCACTTAAATATTTCAGTGATAAGGGTCGTGTTCTCCAAAAACTCTTGCACTGCAAAAATGTTACTCTGATAATTAAAATCAGTAGCAGGAAATAAATTTCCTAAATATGGGTCAGGTTTTCATCTTCACAATCCAGTAATTTTAAAAGAAAAGCAAGCAGAAGACCCCTTGAACTTTTTCTTAACTAAAAAGATAAACTGAAAGACAAAAGAATCTCTCAATCTAGACTGCAAAATTTTAGAGCAAGTAAAAATTATGCAGAGACTTCCACGGTAAGTAAATGAGCCTTTTTTTGGTTATCTGTATTCCCAGCAGCCATAGATGGCAGCAGCTTTTGCCATTTGCAATATTAAGTATAAAAGTTCACCTTGGAACTTTCGCTCTGATCCCTTCTTTGCACATACATCATTTATTTTTCACATGGAGTTCTGCAGCACTAGAGCAGGACCAGATCTGAAGAGCTTTACGAAATGAAGACCACCTTAAGCAGAAAAGGATTGTGGAAAGGTACTGTGAAACAGTGTTGGAGTATTACAGAATTTGCCATATGAATTCAGCAGTGATTACTCATCAGGTTTCTACCTTGCATTCCTTTTTGTTGCTCAAGTTAACCCGGAGTTTGCAAGCACTGTTTTCCACCTCCAGCAGCACTGTGAGCCTCTCCTTCTGGAGCACTCCGGAGACTTGCTCTTCAGGATCTTCTAACACTGCGACAGTGTTTATTTAGCAGTTTCAGAACAGACTGCACGGCACAACAGCAAAAGGAAGAGGGAGCAAGGCCACGTAACGCTGGCAGGTTAAACAGTGGCAACAGAATCACGAAGGCAGAGCAGGTGAACATCTTTCTCACAAAGACTGCCCCAGGAGAGGGTACAGATCTGCAGGCTGGCACTCCAGGGTCCCCTTGGATTGCCTAAACTAAACACCCAGTCTGTGGAACTACAGATCTAACGCCCTCACTGCACAGGTTACGTGACAGCCTGTCGATCTAGCCTGAATGACTGGCAGGGACCCATCGGAGGCAGCAGAAGTCAATTAAGTCTCTGCTTACACACAGCCTTTCTGAGCCAAGCTAAATTTTTATAACCCCAAACTGTTCTGTTTCAAATTCTAAACTCACACTTTCACATCCCTTCCAGTAGAAAAAAAATGTGAATTGAACACATGTGTAACACAGACACACACACTCACTCGGAGCACCTTCAGAGACCCTGACACTTAACAGGCTGCAGGTTGCATTGTTTGCTGGGGGAGGAAGGAAGCATGTTTTGTTTTTTTCACAACGAGCAAGCAAAAGGATCGGATGTGACGGGCTGTGCTGCATCACTGAAAGCCCACTGGGGAAGGAAGAAATCACTGCCCTTCAAAAAAGCCAGAGGTGACTTCAATGCAGGGACTCCGATCCCAGGAGTTAAGTAGGGGTGCCACCACCTGATTGTGGTCCTCCAGGGTCCATTCAGAGCAACTGCCTTTCCTCAAGTCTCACCTTTTTGAGCAATTACCCCACATTTGTTCCTATTAACTAACTACCAGTGGTCAGCCCCAGCACAGAAACATGGGGATCCACCTAATGACAGCTACCCTCAGAAAAGTGTAGGCTTCAGGCTCTTTTTCCAAAAACAGGCAAATGTTCAAATACTCACCCAAAAATATAGGTACGATCTGGCAGTGCAGCTCACAGGAAACATCCCTCATGTGGAAGTTTCAGCACTTGCTGTTTCTAGAGGTGCCAGAATCACTGCGGGTGGAGGGAGTGCTTTTCAAATAGCATGTGGAATATTTCTCACATAATTATGGATGTAGTTGGGAGAATAATTTATAATGAATCATTTTATTTTAATTAATTTCCCTGTTTATTCTTCGGGTGACTAACACACACCCTCAACTGCCTTGTGTGTACTTAACATTTGTTCCTTAGTAATCAGAGCCAGGAATAACGCGGGAAGAGCCTTGCATGGAGGCAGTTTTGGGGCTCATTTTACCTTCACAAGCTGATTCAAACACTGCAATTCTGTGCTGAGATGATTGTCACTGTTTGGTCAAATTTCAACGGGAGGTGTCTTTTCCAAATCCCAAAGTGATTATCCATAAGCATCTTGCAACTGTCACAAACTTTGCTATTTTAACAGCAACTCGATGGTAATTGCAGTGAACCCAAAAGTGGTTCATGTACCCAGAGGAGTTAATTTTCAACTGTAACAAGAGGACACATACTTTTTACAGCCTCACAAAAGCAGTCCATATAAAAAAGAGTTCCTCATAGATGTGGTTTATTTTGCTGCGCGTGTTTATGAAGGAGGCAGTTTCACACCACAAAACAGGAATCTGAAGACATAACATGGCCAATTTTTCCTTCATGAAACTCAGAGATGACAGCTCAATGCCAATACTTGGAAACACTTTCCACATATCTACACTAATAAGGGCAAACCCCTTATGGGTGAGGGGTTCAAGTCCTTTAAAAGCATGAGGTTTTCCTTAAAGAAGTCATCTGTGTTCATCTGCTGTCATCAGAGCCCTTGGCTCTGCCTTCTGTTTCAAAGGAATAGACTCAGCCCTGTCGCAGCCTTCTGACAATTTCCCCAGGGTGGTGACAAGCCCTTGTGCTGTTTTCTCAGAAGAGGGCCATGATACTTGAACCACATGTCATCACTTGAAGCCCACCAGTTGTAGGACTTCCTCTCTGTATTAAGTGGAAGATATATTCTCAAGCAAAGTCTTTTATCTGCCAGAATGCAATTCAGCCTGAATTTCTTCTAAATGCCTTCCATCTGCTTTCTATTTGACTCTAGCAGGCTTTCAAGGTAGATATTTTCTTCTGTTTAATTGTTTCATCCTCACAGAGGTACATTGCTGCTCCAGGCTTACTCTGCCCACACTTTACTTTTGGCACAAGGTCAGTACTCACTCTCCCAAGTCTCACGAATTTGGCCAGTCTCTACCCACCTCACCACGTTCAACAGAGATTAACATCCAGACATGCCTTGTCTGTAAGAAGCTGGTTCCCAGAAGATGGCATTTCAGCAAGCTACCAAGAGCAGTTTGCCAGAAGGTAACTTTTTCTGAGTCTACACGCACTTGAAGGAGAGAACCATTTTGTTTATTGGTTTGTTTTAACCCAAAGAAGAAAAGGAATCAACAGATAATACCACAATAGTGGTTCCACTACATCCAGAATCTTGACACAGACAGTGAGGACCATCAGATGCTCCAGAGGAAAAGACCAGGATTTCTGTAGTGCTCAGTCACCAGACAGTCTATGACCTGAAACAAACCTTGAATTCTCCGGCAGTCCATTCCACACTCCTACTTCTAAACCCAGACCACAAGCATGATGCCATGCATGATGACAAAATCTGGTCTAGACAAATGGAGAGATCTTCCCCCGCACCACCAAATTTAAAATCAAAGTTTGATACCATGACCTCTTATTTCAGGTTTTCCATGAAGTAATAAGACACTATTTCCATTCAAGGTCCCTGCATGTCTCTCATATGCAACAAATCTATCCTTCTTTTCCATCCGGCCTTGTTAGTCCTACCTTTGACAGTTCTCAGTGCTGAGCATTCAGCTCAATTTCTCACATTTTCAACTCACCCAATGAGATCTGTCAGCTGGTATAAATGGAAAACATGTTGCAATCCCTGGATCTTTGCCCACATTCATCAACTTCTTTTAATATAGGAAGAAAACTGGATGAGACCTTGACATAAGGAAGGGTGTACTGTGCAAAAGAGATTCTCAAAATAGATACAAAGTTTTTCCAGGAAAAATAGATGAGAACACTTGATGTGGAAGAAAAAGCATCTCATGGTCAAGAGATGTTCTGCATAATAGAAAGGCTCCTGTGAGGCCAAGGTTCAAGAGAGATGGAAAACAGTTGTAAAGAATGAATGGCTATCAGTAAAGAAAAATGTTTTGCCTGTAGATGTTTATGGGCAACTTCTATTCATAAGCATGTAAGGAGAAGAGCTAGACAAAAAAAGAATGGGCCTCAATGACAGCTATAGCCAAAGATTACCACTAAAGAACACAGACATTGTAAAAAAAAAAAGACTGGCAAGTGGGATTAAAAAAATATGAAGTCTTTCAGGCAGCTTTTCCCACCTTGCCACAAGATTTAAGTCAATCTATTTAGCTAGAAAAACACAACTTAGTGCAATCTAAGTAATTTTTATTTATTTATATACCACAAGACGTAAGCTAATCTAGTTGGAGCAACATGGTTTCACTGCATTCTGAGTTACAGTCCTTGCTTTTCTACACTACAATATATTTTTGTGATGCTTTTACTACTTCCTCTGCATGCCTGATGGGTTTCACACCACCTACACCCTCTGGCCACTCCCTTCTGGTGACCACTTGCATTTCACAGCATATGTTGAAGGTGGCATGAAAACCCCTCCATGCACTGCAGCGGAAAAACAATTTGTAACAACATTTCCTGAAGCAATAGGTTCCAACCCATTGAAACCCTATTTACCATATGCTTGAAAGACTGCAGGAACAACAGAAAGCTGTGCATGGATGCCTCTGTGCAAATGTAAGCCAAGTAAAAATAGATTCCTCTGACCACCATCCAGCTGTGCTTGCAGGGGCCATTTTTAGCTTTTCTGAGTAGCTAACCAATCCTCAGTTCACTTACGCCTAGGAAACTGTTGCTCTTGCTCCACGGAAAGACAACGGAAGATATTAGTGCAAATTCCCAGCTGATTCCCTTGGGGCTGGTAGACACATACATCAGCTGAGGAACTGCTCCATGTTTGCTTTCTGTTTGTCCCTGGAAGGAGGGCCATTCTGTTGACTCCCAGATGCTTGAATTTGCCATCACTCTTACAACAGGAGCTCAGGCAAGTTTCCTGAAGTCAAAACTGTCTAACAGAGATCTGGACAAGGTCAAGAAACCACAAACAATTACCACCTCTACCCCTGGTCAGGCAGTTTTGTTTTGCAAATATTGCCCTTAGAGGTTGCAACTTAAAGAGGCCAGAACTTCTGTTTGGTTAGGATGAGTATTAGGGAGCATTTAAGCTCTTTTTGGTTTGGAAAGTGCATTAAAAAATACAGAGGAAAAGATTCACTATTGGCCTAACTCTGCTCTCCTGGAAACGACATATATCTGCTGGTATGTTTTAATAAGTTGTGCTTTTTTGTTGTAGTTGTTGGCTTTTTAAAAACAAATGAAAAAACAGTATAAGGCACCTCAATGAGGTTTTAATATTTCTACATTGACTACTGAGAAGCAAAGACAAAGGAAGAGAGCTAACGCCACCTACAAAGGGGTTGTAGAGAAGATGGAATTGAGCTCTTTTCAGAAGTGCCTGGAAAAAAAAACAAAAGGCCATGGATGCAAACAGCACAAGGTAAATTCCAGCTGGATATCAGAAAGTAAAAATGTTCACAGTGAGACTGCAATTAGCCCTGCTTAGGGAGTGGGATCACAGAGCTCCTGAGCCCAACCCACAACCAGGGGAAAAACCAGTTATATTCCCATTAACTCCAAGGAACCAGAACTACATTCAGAGTGACATGGGCTGTCTGTGACACTTTTTTTATACTGTCACTTTATACATCATCCTTTGTACCTTCCCTCTTCAACACCTCTCAGCGTGTCTGGTCTTGATTCTAACAAAAAGCAAAAGAAAGCACTGAACTGCACTTCAACTTATTTTTAAGGTGTACATCCAGGATTCTAATATCCATCTGTATTTCAGCACATTCTGCCAGTGACAGTTTTCACTTACTCAAAAAGCTGTTCCAATATTTTAAAAGTAAATAAAACCAAACTCGGATAATACATAGGATATGGACACACTGGTTCTAGATACCATGGTCAAATGCAGGTCACATCACTCATGGTCAAAGGTTTTTTCCATGCGATGCCCATTCAAAGGATTCCTGGAAATAAGCTGCTGTACATACACAGCCTTGCAGCAATTTATCCCAATTAGTATCTGTGCCTGGAGTCTTGACAGTAGGAATAGCAGAAATGTTTTTAATCAAAATATGTTTGATGAAAAGTGGCCTTTTGACAGAAATTAACACTTCATGGAATTAAAAGAAAACATTTGCATGAGAATTGTCCAGTTCAGAGACTGAAACCAGGAGATTTATTGTAAGGTAAAACGGGATGCAGGGTGGAAGCTTTTCAAGTCCTACTGTACAATACATATGCATATAATACAACTCACACATGCAGTATGAACATATATTTTTAACTAGCTAATAAATAAATCTTCTTCTACGTACATAACTACTTTTATTTCAGTTTTCTCTGCAAAAAAGAAATGTGTTCTTGGATCAATCCTCCTTAACTGAAAGTCTGAGGGGAGAGATACGTGGGAAAAGAAAGGCCCCTTTTCAGAGGTGACCTTCCAGGTAAGAACTGAAGCTTCTTATACTGTTGCCAATGAGTTGCTTGATCTATGAATAATGAATGAGAGAGCCCAAATGTCTAAGGCTGCCTGGTGAGTTAGCACCTCTGGACAGTTTGAATTCCCCATAAATATAAAGATTAAGGCAGTTTTTAAAAGAAAGTGCAGTAACATTTACTAGTATGTACCCAAATGAATGGAGAAGCCAAAGAACCCCCAGACTTGAACACAGAAATCTCTTGGTTCATCACATGCAGCCCCTCTCAGTCAGTGTACAACAACATTTATTCAGAAAGGTCCACCAAGCTTGATTCCACATAACTCCATACACCACAAGCCACAAAACACTTCCACGTAATCTATAACAACTTAAAATCTTTAATTTGGAAAACCAAAAGCCACAAAAAAATACAATGTGCTACAGGAAGAAAGAAGAAACCCTAAGTCTCTGCAAGAACAGGTAATTTGTTAGGTGATAATGCCCGGTGGTCACAAAAAGTGGCCTATGCCCCACGCTACTTTGAAATCTCACAGAAAAGAATGGCTTTTGTGGGTAACTTAGGGAAAACTTCTTACTGATCCTAAGTAAAACAGATGGTTTACACTCGGTGCATGAGCATGACATAGCCACAAGGTATATGAGCATGTTTATGACATCAAATAGAGCAGTGGGTGACCTGTGGTAATTTCTATTCACTTATCTCCAGAGACTCAAGGGAAAGAGGGGGGAAAAAAAAAAAACAAGGGCAACAAAACATTCCAAGATAAGAGTGAAGAAGAAAAATAACAATTAATAAAGAAGTTATCCCCCTTGTAGACAGCCAGTAAAGCCAATGTGTACCAGACATGAACTATGAGCCTATAGGCCTGTCCTCAAGAGCAACTGGTAATGGACGCTGATAGAAGTGAGATCCACATGCACTACTTTACCCACCCATTGCAGTGAAGTTAGAAAGTGCATGCCTTCGCAATGACTTGCCTAGCACCTCCACCTGAATGTGCAGTTTCTCAGGTAGTGATTACTATGAGAAATGGATACATTACCAGACTGGTTTCTGAAAAAGAAAGAAGAAAGGTGTGGGAACCTAAAAGCCTAAGGTGTTTTACTTGTCATCAGGTTCTAGCTCCTCTGCTGGAAATGGAGGAGAAAAAAAGTGGGTGTAATCTCCGTTGCTATGGGCAAAATCATGTATAGTCAAGGTGGATAAACGTTGAAAGGTTTGGTTTGGATAAGCACTCAGGAGTTGGGGTGCTTATCTACATCTTAGTCAGCTTATCTGGAGCACTCCAAGCAGCAGCGCTGAGCCAGGAATCTAGCTACAGTGTGATCTTTGGGCTCTTCCCAGCAGGTTCCCAGCATCTGGTCAAGTCAGCGATGTCCAGAGAAACACGACCTGACAGCAGCTCAAGGCTCCTCTGTCCTCATCCCTCTGTGAACCAAGGACAAGGTTCCTTGCGAGGGAGAACAAGAGAGATCTGTATTTTGGAGAATGCAACAGATTTTCATCAAATCCAAGAGAAGATTCTGTTCAAGTTTGGGCAGGTGATTAAAAAATGTTCAGATTTTTATCTAATTGATTTGCATGCCCCTGTTTACAAGGAGATTCCAGACGTGGGACTACATACTGTTTATTACTGCTTGCACAACTGTCATTTTCAGACAAATTCCACCCAAACTTCCTGGGGGTGAAATTTGCCTCCCATACCATCAGCTGTCTAAAACTTAGGCGCCTAGTCTATACTTGTTGGCTGGGCTCCATTGAGAGCTGACGGAAAGAGGCTGGCAGCCCTGGGGAGTGGTTCATCCCCATATCTCAGCCACCTACCTCTGGTGGAATGAGTCACCCTGCAGAAGGGCTAAGACTAGCCCCAGTGTCTGGAGCCCCAGACAAACGCCCTCATGCTCTGCCAAGGTAGGCGAACGTGCTCACCTTCCCTTCAAGGAATGGGAAGGATAGAGACTGCTTGATCATACTGATCATAAAGACCTTTAGATGCCTGATTCCAAAGAGAAGGCAGAATACCTAAGAAGAAATAAGAGGCTTAAATCAACTTGCAGATTTAGGTCTGAGTGACTTCCTCCAGGCTTTCATACTAATTTAAAACACTGTTTTTCCACTCGTACTTACGATGTTCCCCTGGCTGCAGTCCCTTTTAAAGATTCTCTCATGAACCCCTCACTGAAAACATCTCTAAATTCCTGGATAACTAGAAAAAGAAATTATAAAGACAGAAAGAGAAATGAACACAAATGGAAGTCTCCAGCAGTCCTCTCACGGCATTCTGCTGCACAATACTCTGACAACGCAAACTCAGCTTTCACTCAACCACCAGCCTTCTCCTGCTGCCCCGAGCCCCTGGGTCCCACCCAATGACCCTAGAGAAGCCAGTCTGCCCTCCCCATCACATCTAACTCAGCACAGTAGCCCATAAGAATTTCTGGGTTAATTCTTGCGCTCCTTGCTGAGAATGAAACATTTTTATTGAGATGGAAAGACTGCACCACGTGCATAATTGCTGCATACAACAAGATGGAAACCACAGGCAATAAAATACTCCATGGGCGATGACTCGTGTTTACAGTAAATAGGAATGATGCTGCCAGATGTCAGCAGCATCAAATCATTTGCTGCTTATCCCAGGTCTCCAGAAGAAGGAAATAAAACCCCATCGTGGATATTTTTATTTCTGGTGAGGAGAAGACTGCTGGGTTGATTGCATCTCTGAAACTCTGGGTAAGTGGAAGAGACAAGAACATAATTTTGCTTCAAGAATTCTCGTATATTATAGTGGGAAAGTAACTTTAATAGTTTTTCAAATCTCAAAATTTAGAAATATTACATTCCTTTGTCTAGATCCGCTAGTGTGCTGAGCCTGCACTGGAGCCCAGGGGAGCAACCGAACACAGAACATTTGTTCCATATGCTACCCTTCCCCCAGGCCACAAAAGAGCACCCAAAAACCTACACTCTGAGACACCAACTGTCAAAATGGCAGCATGTCAGGAGAAGGAAGTAGGAGAGATCAAAGCCATCATTGCTGTCTCTGGGATCAGGGTGTATCCTACTTCCAAGTTAAGTTTTTCAAATCAAGATGTCATCCTTTCCCAACAATCTGCTCTATCTTCCAGAGAAACTACAGGCTTAATTCCTGAGTAGAGTTCACCATTTATGCAGAAGGCTAAAACAGAGATCTCTTTATGGATTATAAAACCTATGAATTTGTGCAGCTCCAACCACTCATTTTGGACCACAAGATGGGTTTAGGACTACATTCCTGAAGAGTCTAGCCATTTTGAAGTGCTCCTATTAGGATGCCTTAGAAGTCATGATCTAAAAGAAGTGCTGGGAATCAGACTGAAAAGAATTCAGGACATTTCCAAGGAGGATTCCAGTTGATAATTACAACGGAAACATCTAGGACAACCAGCCACTTCTGGTGCTCTTGGCTTCAACTGCCTAGGCTTGGGTATCCAATTTCCAGCCTCCTTGTTCTGGTCTGTTGTCCTTTGCGTGCCTGGCACAAAAAGTAAATCCCAAGCCCTATTTTTAAGACTGCAGAGTCACAATCCACAAAATACAGTTGTCTTAGGATATGTCTAGATAGATTTAGCTGATAGATGTGGACTTGCACTTCTTTTATGCTCCACATTAGTTAAAAATGAGCCAGCTTCAACATAAATACTGGCTTTGAGTTTATAGCTGGGCGTATTATGCTGAAAGTTATCACACGTTGTTTCAAACTCACAGTGGAGTTAATGTGTCCACACAGTGTCTGTTTAGCATGAACGTAGACAGAGAAGCCTGCATCCACCACTCACATTGATAAAGTGAGCAGTCAGCAGACATTTTAAAATATGAAATTCTCTCAGCACCAACACTGTTTGTCTTAAATGAACAGCATTCAGATAAACCAGTTGGATGTGATCCTTCATGTCGCTATCAGAGAGAGCTGCCTTTGGAAATCAGGCAATCAAGGAAAGAAAAATATACAGTAAATATATGAGAAATGGGATGTCTGTTGACTACTATTTCAAATAAAATACATAACCCAGCCTGATAGCCTATTGCCTGCAAAATCTCTGCCTGTCCGTCACAGGGTTCCAGTTGTCCTCTGAGCCTTCCCTGTCAATTCACATAACTCTTGGTAATGGTCTCTTGGCAGCTTCACCCTGGAAACTAATAAGCAGGCAAATTACACAGTCTTGGACTTATTTCAGAAATACAAGTACCTGATCTCATTCAATAATGCATGACGCTAACAGTCCTTCTTGCAGATGTGATTATCCTGGTAATGATGTATTGTGGAGACCACAATCTGGCGCATGACCTCATCCTTATCTGCAGCTGCAAAGCACTACTGAATTCAAGGCTGAGGCTGCAAGTGGCCCCAATTCAAATATGTCCAGTACTCTGAGACATTCAGCCCTAAATCCCCCAATAAGACCAGACGGTGACCTGCTGTCTGAGCCAAATTCTCACCTAGTGTAAGCAAGCAGGAAAAACATATATTTCCAAATCACATTTAATTTATTTTTCCTATCCACAGCACTGAAACTAAACTATTTCAGAATCTACTGGTTCCAGCAGACTGGCATGTTTCATTAGGAATTGTTGTCCGTGGAATAGTAATGTTATCCTGACTAATCTAAGCATTCTGTTTAGGTTGAAACACTGCTTTCCAATGGCAACTTTTCTAACTCAAAACCCTCCAGAAATTTTAATTTCACTGCATCTTCCATCTCCTTGGCAAGCATTTTGATTTCCAGCTCCTAGTAGGACAGTTACTTAGAAATACTGATATTCCCTGTGACAGTTGTCAAGCAGTGCAGCAAGAAGCACCCTGAACTAGCCAAAATTTGTCTGGTGGGCAGGACACAGCACACTGGAAATGTTATGACCCTGAAACTCACCTGACAGAGAAGCCGTTCTAATGATCCTTGGGTTTTCTTCAGTTTGAGGTTCTCCCCATGTCTATCACACAACTCCCTGCACAGATGTCCCTGGATGCTCCAGGTAAGTATCCCACACCATGTGGTGCAAACATTTTGCTTATCCCAGCACAGCAATCACTGTTTTCCTGCTACTTTCAACAAACCTAGAAAAGTGTTTATCTTCTGTTAGTTCACAATGTTCAGAAAAAAACTGTCCTTCCAGTTGGCCTTCTTTGCTCAGGTCTGAGGAGCACCTGCTGTGCATCAAAAAAGCCTCTCATACCATTGGCAGTCTTGCTCTGTTTGCAAATGGCTCTCTCTGTAAACAAACAGCCTGGTCTTGGCTTCATACATTAAGAAAACATGTTTTTTCCTGTACACAGTGTTTGCCTTGTTTTCCACTGACCTTCCCTGACTGTCTCACCACAACTTTGATACAACTGAGTTTTCTCTGTGTATGTGGCTTCAGAGTGACATTCTAACACATTCACCAGCTCTAAGTTGGTTACAGCAAAACCTCAGTTACCCCCAGATCTCAAATCCCTATAGCACTCTGCTGCTCGAAAAGGACTTGTGTTCCCTCAAGGTCAGCTAAAAACATTGGGCATTCCCTCAATTAGCTCAGACTTTGGCAGAGCAATGTATTTACTGGTCTAAATTCATACAGCTGAAGTTCACAGAAACAGCAGCATCAGACTTCACCTCTAACAAAGGACCGGTTCTCTTCGAAAGGCAGCTGCCTGTATTTTTCCACTTTTGAGGAAGTTCTCTATGCCATCAGCTGCTCTTACCCTTCCTTTTCTTGTCTGAGGAGCCCCGTTCATCTCCTCAAAGTCAAAATTGCCATCTCTCCAGAAATTATGTCTCAGCCACCCAACCACTATGGGCTTCCCCACTGAGGCAATGAACTGATACTCACAGTGATCTGTGACAAATGAAGGACTGGACTTGCTGATTCAATGGCAGATTCCAGGCTGTGAACTCTGAACCCTGCCATCCACAAAACCTCTAATCTGAGCAGCTCACACTTCCTGCCCAGCCAGCAAATTACAACTCAATGGCAATAGCTTCCCTGCAAGTCCCATCTGATCTGCATCTCATTTAACTGCATCTCCATCATTGCCTTTTAGCACCAGACATCTAGTACAGTCCCAAACACTGGTCAGTGCCTCAGCAAGAGCTTTCTCCTATATTTTTTCTTTTATCTTGACTTCTTAATTCCTCATTCTTCTCCCTCTCACCATGCATTTTAAGCCTTCTTCCTGTCAAGATATATGTGTATGCACAAGTAGAGCCAAAGCAGCCCAGACTGGTCTTCCAACCATTCTGCAGAAGCCATTTACTTGTGGGAAATTCCTACAACAATGCAAAAGCTGACTCCTGTAGTGCTTTAATTTCTCTGCCTTAAGACAACTGATGTAAGACTTTAATACACTCTCCTCAATCTATAACACAATGTTCATTGTTCATGATAGCAAAGACAAATTGCCAGGGCATACAGGGTTCTTCCGGTAGCTTTTCTGAGAACAGAAATGCAAATCTCTACCCCAATTACCATTAAATGAACAACAGCACTCTCTGGCTGTATTTCCAGAGCACAGCACGCACCAAGGATGTGCTACATCCTGAGCTGTGCTTCAGGTTCCCCCCACTGGCTCAGCCCCACAGTGTGGCTGGTTGGAAAGCCACATCTGGGGAGGCTGCCTGGGCACTGGGTCACTGGCCATGGAGGTGAGATGGAGTAAGGAGCCACAGTGATGGGCTGGATGTGTCCTCTGTGGCCAACCCAAGCATAGCACCAGAATGGAAGGCTTTGAGGAGAATTCGGAAATATCTCCTTGGGGATGACATCTCCTAATTTAACAACTGCAGTCTTTCTAAAATGTGTCTCTCTTCACACAGCCTGTCAGCCAATGGATTTGGTGTTTCTGTCCTCTCAGCAGCTCCCCAGGAGGACCCACCTCTCTGCGCTAGGCCTGCTTGTGCCAGTCCTGCTGAACAAGGCAGTGGCCTGTTCTGCCCATCACTCACAACTGGAGGGGAAGCCCGGAGTGACTGCTGAGGCTTGTGTCAATAATCACCAGCAGAATGTCCTCTCTGTTTTCCTTTAGCACAATAAACTGTGCCTCCCTCCTTCCTTCATCGCTTTCCTCTGCATCCAGACATGCACACCGCAGGGATGGACCCCTGCTCCCTCCCAACCCCTCCCCCATTTTCCTGCCTCCACTCCCAAGGAAGTGTCTCAAATATACAAGGGCACTATGCAAGTAACTTCAATTAATTTTCCATAGGCAACAGATAACAGTGGTATGAAATTCCAACAATATCCTGGTGAGTGCCAGCAAAAGACGCTTGAGGCTGCTGAAGTAGAGGTGAGCCCTGCTTACAGATCACAGGGCTGGATAGAATAGGAAAGGGACAAACACTACCCCAGAAATCCTGATTTCATGTACAGAAAGGTGTATGATAAGAAAAATAAATTGAAGTTAAACATTGTTTACTAGAATAAGGGTTTATAAAGCAATAAAAAGAAACCCAGATTTTAGACCAGGATGTAAAAAAAAACATCAGTCTCAAACTAATTTTTTTCCGCAGCTGTTACAGCTAATAGCCTCTTTAGATGATTCAGATCATGCCTTATAACATTCACATTTCAAGCACTTTCCCCTTCAGTGCACCATTTCTGCCTCTATCACCCAATATCAATAGGTTCTATCTTTTACCCAATAGGTTGTAACTACAGACACCACATCGGTAACAGAAAGTCAAATACTATGAAGTTTACTTCAGAGAAAACAGAACATGTTTTCTTCTTAGGTCTCCTTAACACAGCAAGGGTAATGACAATAACAATTAAACCCAATGCTCTTCATTTTCAGTGAAGATGTGAACAGCCTGCCTGGCAAGAAGGTGTACTTAAACCCTTAGCTGGGTGAAGGGCTCATCACGAGGAAGTGGAGAGTGAATGGCTGCTGCTTCCTTAGGTTTGGAAGTCAGACTCAGCGGGGGAAGAACAGTGAACACTGAAGAGGTGCTTTAGACAGCTCTGTGTGAATGCTGGCTGGGAACAGGCTTTGGAGTTAGCTTAGCTTCTTAGTTTATCTTATTCTTAGCTTCTTTGTCTGTATGGATTTTTATTTTTTTTCTCCTTTATTTAAATTATTCATTACCTGTTTTGCTTTGTACTTTCCATTTTACCTGTTGCACAGAGATCAGAGAATGGTTGGGTTAGAAGTGACTTAAAGTCTACCCTGTTCCAACCCACTGCTGTGGGTTGGCTGCCCCCACCACAGCAAATTGCCCAGGGCCCCCTCCAACCTTGCCTTGGGCATCTCCAGGGATGGGACACCCACACTTGTCTGGACAGCTGTGCCAGGGCCTCATAGCCCTCTGAGTGAAAAGTTTCCTTCTAATATTTAATCCAAATCCCATTCCCCCTTGACCTATCGCTTATCAGATAGTGTAAAAAGTCAGTCTCCCCCCTGCTTATAAAATCCCTTTATATACTGGAAGGCAACAATGAGGTCTCCCTGGAGCCTTCTCTTCCCAAGCCTGAACAAGCCTAGTTATGTCAGCCTGTCTTCACAGGAGAGGTGCTTCAGCCCTCTGAGCATCTTTGTAGCTTCCCCTGGACTTGCTATAACAGCTTCATGTCTTTCTTGTGCTAGAGACCCCAGGCCCGGACACAGTTTTTTTGTTGTTTGCTGAGATTTCTTAAGTTAGCTTTCTACCACGAGTATATATCTGCATCTCTATTAAATGGAATATGGAAGATACAGAGGGATAATGAGAGAAAATTAGCATTAAGGCTTCCAGGATAGCACTAAAACAAACAAACAACTTTCTTACGTCCTAAAACTGGGTCCTGAACTGGGTTAGGTGTGTGGACGAGCCAACAAGTTTCCTGAATAAAATCATATTCTGTAGCTGACCTCAAGTATGAGACAACTTGAGATCAGACAGGATTAACGAATTGAGGCTGGCCAGGAACTGGGCTCAGTGATACTTCTGGGTCGCTTCCAATTAAGGATATTCCATGATTCTATGACCTCCTTGTTTTGTGTCTTCCTTAAAGGATTTTAACATGAGCCAGTGAAGCCTGGAACAAAAATTGGTTCTTAAATAAATAAATAAGTAAATCTGAGTCTCCTTCCAAATCTCAGCTGAGTAATGAGCACAGAAATAATTCAGTTCTCTGAAGCCAAAGGGCAAGTAATGTAAATCTTGAAATACTAAACATGGAAGCAAACAGTACTGGACAACAAATATCTAATACTAACAAATTCAAGAGAGCATGTTGCCAGTAAATATCAAATTAAAGTAGCATATATAGCTATGGAAACTAGAACACACATGAAAGTTAAAAAATAAAACTAGATTTCAGTTGGGCTGTCCAAAATTTGCTCTTGGTCTTTCTAGGGCAACCTGGCTTTACATCCACTGGATGACTTATAACCTCCACAACGAAAAATGAAGGGATATGGTTTGATTTGTGACAGTGTCTGGAAAGGAAATCTCAAACAACAGTTATGGCCACTTATACTGCCTTTTTTTGTTTGTTTGTTTGTTTTTTTTAATATATCCATTTTGATGTTCCTAACTAACACCACATGCATCAACAGAAAGAGTAGCACAACTTGTCTTGGGTGTAGTCAGCGTTATTTCCATCAAACAGGTGAGTAAACAAAGCTACAAAGAATTAAGTGTTAGGGTCCGAAAGGAAGTCGGTGGCTGAGCTGGGAACAGGACTTGTCCCTTGATACAATCCTCTTCCTTAACCGCTGGGTGATCCTTTCCTGACCTATGCATGCAATGGTAGATCACAACTGTGATATTTTTTCCTATCCAAAACATGAGGGCTTTTAATTTTTTCTTTTCTCCTCCTGCAACCTTCCTGCACCCAGCCACACTATACAAGCAAATCTGTCAAGATGAGCCAAGTCACCAGTGGCTGATACAGGGTACCGGACTTATAGGGATAAGTGATCTGATCCATTATGACAAACCTTTATGTTCTTTGGCAAATCTTGTGAAAAGACTTCCTTAAAAAAAAAAAAAAAAAAAAAAAAAACAGTAATAAATACAGTTATTAAAAAACAAACCCCAGTAAACTGTACTTAAGAACAATTCTCAGCTACGAAGCCCATTCATCCCTCAGATTACTGGGAGCTTTATGAAAATGGAACAGTTGTTATCACTTGGTCTGTGGGATTTTGTTGGCTTTTGCAGGCTGATCGCTACATTTAAACTAGAGCTGCTGTGTCAGATTCCCTGCGGGCCAAGAACAATATATTCCAATTATTGACATTCAAAATGTATCCTTTTTTGAAGGATTGGATATCTTGACTTGCTTCAAAGAGAGAAGAGGCATGGTACCACGAACAGCTTAGCAAATCTGGTAGAGGCACTTGGTTGGAAGCGATTTGAAGCTAGGATCTCCTTGCTCACAATCTCCCCACATAATGGGGATATAAATAACATCCATTAAAAAAATCAGTGTTCTTCAGTAAGCAAACGTTTGAAAGTTGAAATTACTTGCCCTAAGCCACCCAATGCTCCAAGGAAGATGATGAACCATCGATGAATTTGTTAAGTCCTAATCCAGCATTTGATCCAGCAGATCCACAATGCTCCCATTCAACACACTACCACATAAAAGTAAGGTCCTCCTTGTTTTAATGTTGGTAGTACAGAAAAAAAAAAACCCTAAGGTTTTGCTACCAAAATCAAACTTAAATGAGATCTCACTTTCATTTTGCATTGAACCTCGATTCAGCTTTTTATTCATGCTTCTCTTCCCCCAGTGTGCATCACACTAACTCTTTTTGCTGGAGGTCTCTATCTTAGGTCATTCTGAGGACCAGCCTGTTCACATTCCCATACATTTATTAAGCTTGTTGAAGGATTCACAGTTTCTTGGATGCAGCAACATTGTGAGTTGTTTGAGGGAATAATCAGCAGATCTTTTAGCTGTAACTCACGAGGTTTAGTTCACTCACCACCTCTTTGGAAATGTTTCTTTCCAAATTGGTGTATTATCCCTAATAGCTGCAAAAACTATCTGTGATAGCACAACAGCTTCTAAACTTGTCTGGTTTCCCAACAACTACCCCAACAACCAGCTTGCCAGGAAGGCTGCTTACAATTGTTCTTCCTCAGTCCTTAACAGCTGGCAATGACCTCTCTTCTCAGTGCAGAAACATAAAGTATCAAAATACTTCAGATAACAAACACCAGCCTCCAAACCATTCGTCTAATGCCCAGAAGCACTTGAATTAAATCTAAGAACATGAAGCCAAGCCAAATATTGGGCTCCCCCCTTCATGGACATGCTTTTAAATTGCAAAGAACAAAAGCTTTTAATTTATATTTGAGTTTAAAAGTCTAAGAGCAATAATAAATTAGGCAAATAAACCTGTTGCCCAGGATCAAATAAGCTCTGAGAGTGCCTAACTAGCGACATGACTGGCAGTTAATCTTCTAACAATGAGTAGAAAATAGGCCACTGAAATTCTGCCCCTCTCGGAAGAGATTTACTTCAGTTTTGTTTCTTCTGCAATTGACTGATGTCTTAATTTCACATCAACCAAAGTCAAAACCTGGCAAAGCCTGATGTACCTTTGGTGTCTGGAATGCAGGACACTGAAAGAATCTGAACATTTGAAGCAACCACCTACCCTGTAGGGTATTTCTTAAATACATCACATGCAAAACTTGAGTTAAGACTGTACTTTTAAATAGAATCTAGCAGCATGGATACAATACCATGCATTGCCTGTATCACAAGTCCAGTTACTGCATAGTCTCACTGTTAATTACCACTGACTGCTGCTTTTTCATGTCGAGTCGCTGATCTGAGGTGTTGCCATTCCTTTTGCCAAAGAGGTTACCAAAGAGAAGAGATCCAAGAAGAGCAAAATTCCCATGCCTAAATAAGGAGTGGAAGCACCGTTCCGGCACATGAAAAAAAATGTCATTCACAGCTGGTCTTTCTGTCCCTTTGTAGGAATGGCTCACTAATCAGATTAGAGGTGTTCCCACTGTGACTGGTTACCAATTACACACCACTAATAACATGAGAAATTAAACATTTCCTGAATGAGCTCCAAATGTGAAAGCTGTTCTCCTAAGCACAGTCACAACAAGTCGCAGAAATCAGACTTGCTCTCTCTTTTACATCTTGAATAGAGTAGGAAAATAGGGCTGAAATTCCCTGTATTTTTTTTTTCAAGCTGCAGTTGTCTCAGAAGGCTCTGCTAGGGATATCTAAGGGCTGGACAAGGGAGGACAGTTCAGATCACACACAAACTCACCTCAGTTTGTGCCTAACCTATGCCACAAAAAAAACAGGCAGCTGCAGATTACAGGAAAATAAAAGCACCGCTCCCTTTTACTCAGTTAACTTAAAAATGACATGAGTTTGCCCTTTCCTCTCTTCGGCCCTGGGCAGCATAAGCTGCCTCTGTCTGTCTGCACAAACAAGCCACTGTTGGCAAGCACCTTCTGTTCTCCATGCAGACACTGAGCACCCTGGAAGCCGAGGGGAATGGTGATTCCAATCTCACCTAAATGAGGTGGAACCAGCATCTCATTTCTTTATCTCAGATCAAGCATCCATACAAACCCAGCAGCTAGTCTTCACCGTTAATTCAATTTCAACCAAAGGAGTATATACAAAACCTCTTGAAATTATTGAGATACTTCTCATTTTAACTTCCTTCATGTTTGCAAAATGGAATGGAGTGCGCAAATTCAATAGCTTGCTCCAGATCCCACCTTACCCTCATGAGATTATAAGATGCTGTCTCCCCTCTCAGCAGAAGAAGGCAACCAAGAAGCATCTCAGGCCACTAGGTCATACCTTTTTCAGTCAGCCCCACCACAGCCGCCACATTAGGACCACCCAGTGATGTGCCTGTTGGCTACTTTCAGCTCCATGCAAACACAGACAGAAGCTTTTAAGGTCATTCTCTGGCTCATCTTGGAGGCGTCAGTATCTTCTGGTTTTCGGTGGGCTAAATGACACAAGAAGTTCAGCCCAGGTGCACACTGTGAAATGCCAACAGGGGTTAGGTTTTGTTTTGCTTTCCAAGCCCAGATGCCTCTCCCTGAATGACTAAATAGAATAATCCTGTTTCAATTCTGAGAGCACTGGTCAGGTGAGAGGAGAGCCAAGAGCCCACTTCAGGAGGGTATTAATCTTTACTTGGTTGCCACAAAACACCACAAACCAAAATGCTCTGAGAAAACCACAGCTCTACTCAAGACCTACCAAGCTCAGTGTGCACTTCCGATGTCTCCTCTCTCAAGAAGCATGCAAAGCCCTGCCCAGAGCTGGTCAGCATGCCCCTTTGAGGGTGCATGAAGCTGGGAGCTGGTACTCTGCACAGCACTGCCTGACATGCACGAGGGGGACTGAGCCCCTCCTCATCTAGGCAATGACTCCTTATCTAGACAATGACCTTCCTCTTGTGAGCCCAACACAAAATGTTTTCTCCTAATGCTGCCAATATTAAGCCAAGAGCAAGCTAAGCTCCCTTGAAAATAACTCAGAAGTCAAATTTGACCTTGCCTCTGATGGACTAGAGAATTGTTCCTTGCTATTCCAATTCTCAGGTTAAAACCCTAACCACAACACCATTCTTTCCTGCTGCTCTGCCTGCTTCCCAGCTAACTGGAAAGAAGGAGATATTTGTACCGTACAACTCCAAGAAGCCCCTCTGAGCCCTCGCTCCACCTTCCCTGTGTGTAGCCAGTGTGCTCAAGCCTTGCAGGTCGGCTCCTGGATTTGGCCCTTTATGAATAGATCACTATGTTGGCTGCTCCGAGATGTACACAGCCAGTTGTATGTGGGGGAAAATCATAAGCAAGGGCAGGAATGCCCATTTGGCAGCCTTTCCTTGCCTCCAAGTGTCTGCTGAATTCTCTTTTTTTTCTTGGTTTTTTTTTTTTTTTGGTCTCTGCCACCTAATTTTTAAGCCAGATTTTGATCTTCTCTGCCAGTGTAAATCAGGAGAGCCTCTCCAGACTGACATCAAGTGGGAATGTGCATGCTTAGTGCTGCTGTCTAACTGGATATCTTACAACATCTGGGAGCTGGGATTGTGATGGCACATCTCTACTTGCACTCTTGTCCTCTCCCTGGATCAGCTGGGGACCATGTCCAGCATCTGCTTAGTCAGCAGTCAGCTGAGAGAAGACAGGTCAATGGTGAACCAAAGAAACAGCTAAGAAGCTATGCTATCTGTACAAAATCTTCATGTTTTCACCCACTCTTCCTATATATAATATATCTTGCTTCTGCAATTAAAACACAATACTTAAGGAGAAGATAATATTTCAAGCTGAAGAGTAAATTGGAAAGCTGTGTTTTTCATTTACATGAGTTAAATGCACAAGGGACAGCTGGAATGGCAGTTACAATTAGACTACCCATTAGGATGCATTAGATGACATTAACCCAAGACCTTTCAGGTCCACCGCAAAGCAGTTGAGCTGCAAGGCAGCTTTAAAGCAACTGCACTTTAAAGCAGCACTCATGTTCAGTACAAACATTATAAGGGATCTTTTCTCCTCTTTGTAACATGGCACACGATCAGTGCTGCTGCTTTCTGACTACATGAGCCTGGCACTTCTTTCACAGCCTTTATAAGGTTGAAATCAAATGCTGCAATAACCCTTTCATTACTGCACAAGTATTCCAGAAATGCTATGCGAAACGCACCAGTAAGCACAGCCAGATGAGGGTGTGACCAGTCAGACATCTATCCCAAATCCTGCTTATTCATGTCTTCCTTGTGCGGTTGGTGAGAAGGAAAACTATCCACCCTCTGAATAAAGAAAGAAAACAAAATATTGAAGGATCAAGCCACTGCAGAGCTACAGAAGCACTACTGCTTTTGCAATATCTACCACAGCTACTTATCTAAGCTGTGATTTTCCTCCTGGGATCCAGCTTCATAAGTAACCAAAGAAAGACAGACCGTGAAACACCACTGAAATATTAAAAGATTCATAGAATGCTTGAAACGAACTTGAACTCCAGAGCTCCTGCAACTCTGAGTACCTCCTGGGATTTCACTTGGATCATAACTGAATTATTAACTAAAAAAAAGAAGTGGTGTGCGGAAAAATGAAGCTACTAACTTGTACATGGATAGAGATCTAAAGGGATTAAGAAGACATTTAAAAATACCAACGTTTTCCAAATATCTCCTTAGTTATGAGAGGAGACTTGCCAGTGGAAGACAGTGAATGTTTTATGGGAAAACAATCATTAACAACCTGATGCGTTGCTGAGATATGCCTAAAGTTCCAAAGTCTCTGTGCAACCTCACTTGAATCAAACTACCTGATCCTCTTGAAATCACTAGCAAGCTCCTGTTTGTAAAGCTGCAGAAAATCAGTCATAGCTTTCCACAAAAATGCTGAGTTGTCCATGTCAAGAAAATTATAGAAAGTCAGGCTGTAACAGGAGGGGGAGAGGGTTAGAAAAAGAGAGTATTGTTTATGGAACATGAAAAGCTCCAGCAACACAATATATGGAATTCGTAGGGAAACAGGCCCTTCTTTCTTTCTGTACAATTCAAATAATTCCAATGGCAGACTGGATATTCCCCAAAATGAGTAAGAAAAGCACAGGGCTGTCAAAGCAATTCAGAAAGGGAAAGTTGAAGTAAACATGGTGACTTTTTTTTTTCCTAAGGTTTAATGCTTGGAAGATCTTAACGCTACCTTACACAGTGTATGCTTTTCATAGAACAGAAAGAAGTATGAGTTGCACCTCCATCCCAATCCAAGAAGTCTGCATGGGCTTTTAGAGAAGATGAGCAGAAGTACCCTTAGATACAGATACGGTCTCTGCTCAAGCATGACACTCAATACACATACCTAGCTCTAGTCAACTAGGTGGTCTTAAGTTCTGATTAAGGCAACAGAAATACAAAGTCCTACTACTGACCAGAAGTTGTCATCTTCTGTCTCCTACTCCACCAAGACGCTGTAGCGATCGGAAGGGTGGACAGGCATGTTTTCTTCTTGATTGACTGTTATGAGGAAAATGCTCTGAATTCATATCTTCCATACCTCTAAGCCTTGCTATTGCTTTCCCTCTTCAGCTGGGAGTCGGAACAAACTGCTGAATGTTGAGGAAATCTCTGGGCTTTTTGACTATTCCTCCAGGAAAATCATCTGTCTGCCTTGTGCAAAGAACATGAAGGATTTCATTCTCTTTTGTTACAGAAAGATGGTTTCCAGCATTTTGCATGATTCCATTTTCAATAAGAAAAGGAGAAGTAATAGAAATGACAAACAGTTCATGGCTATTTCCACTTCCCTACTTGTTCTCTCTACTTACATATACTTGCAGTTGTGATTTGATTATGATATGATTTTGAATAGTTAGATCTAAAGATAGAAGACCAATAAAATCACAAAGCCTCTATTAAGCCAAATCTAGAGCAATTACAACCAGTAAAACCCCTATATACTTTATTCCTCTAAGGGCTTCTGTTCTTGAAAGCACCACTCTCATGGTAGAGCTTCTATCAAACAGAGGAAAAGCTGTATACTTTGCCAAGTCAGGGAGATAGTGGATACAAAGTCTAGCTCACTTAACATTTGAAAGACTTATTGCCTGGTGAGCTATCTCACCAAGACTCTCTTGTTTAAATTATCTACTTTAATGGATGACCTGAAATCTAAAGAAGTCAGTCTGGATTTCTCTTGCGTAAAGCTTGCTCTCTAATCCTGGCTTGTGTGTTTGAAGGGAACGAGGCTTGGTTTTTTGCTTCCACTCACCAGTGCGGCTTTTCACTGGAAAGCTAAGAATCCCACCAACAAATTGCATTCGTGCAGTCTGAGCCGTCTGCTTTACTTGTACAGAATGGGCAGAGTGAGAGGATAAAGTGGGATATGGAAATTTAGGAATTAAATGCATTTTTTTTTTTAGCTTTAAATAGAAAACCTCCTTTGGCAGTTCTGATTACGCTCAGACAAACAATATGCCTGCATTGTTTTGGGTGGTGATGGGGGTGTAACTCTACTTTAGAACATATTTGCTTATTTGCTTCCATCAAAATAGAACTTAAAACATTTCTAGTTTCTAAACAGCAAGTTTAGAAACTAGAGTTTCTAAGTCTCTCTCATAACTCTTCTAAAAACATTTCTCCATGTGAAGGCTCAGTATAAAACAATCTGATGTGACTGTGATGCACACTGTAGAGCTCCTGACAGCCACGAGGTGTCTATAGGAACTGTCCCAAGAGGGGTGGGAATGCTGGTTAACAAACAGGACAAAGCTGAAATTCAGTATCTGTAGAGGCCCGTTGGTTTGTCTGTGGTTGTAAAAAAAGAAATCTTTAAAAATGTCTTCTAATAGAGACAGACCATGAACTTGTGCATCGTGACAGCTCTATCCAAATAACCGATCAGTACTAACTCCAGAGAAAATATATTTACAAAGTCAAGGAATGGTAAAACAAGGAACTACATCTGGAAGTAGTAAAGAAAAACCTGAAATATGCTAGGAAATAGTTCCAACACTGGAAGTCACTTAGACAAAGGAATACGTTGCTAGTCGAGAATGCATGAGGCAACACTACAGAGAGGTGCTTCAGAGATGAATTTTGAATTTTATCATAACAACACTTTTTGGCTGTGTCACCAAGAGCATTAAAACCCATGCTGATACAAAGAACCTGAAATCTCATAATCCGAAACCTACATCTGCATTTGGGCAGCAACAAAGCATATAGCGAATGCTTTCTGCACAGAGCAAGTGATTAGGAGCTAGAATGCTGTTGAAATACAGGAAACAGACCCCATGTCAGGGAAACGTCATTGTCCCAGTAGTCACAGTGTCCCAGGAATTTGCCAGTACGGACTTTCACTGACTGAATCTTTTAAATTTTATTCTGCACTTACCAGACAAATAAAACTACCCATAGCTGAAACAGAACAGGGAACAGATATAGAAATTTCTTTAAAACCAACCAGCAAAGGCAAATAAGAATGGCAAGCAGAAGGATAAATTTTTGACTCAAAGACTGAACCAAGCACACAACCAGCTAATCCCCTTAGTGATGGAAAGGAGACATTCTGGGGAGCAAAGACAGAGATGAGGGATTGAAAGTCCACTACAACCACCAATCCAATCTCTCTTAAAAAGAAACAAAAAGCTTTCTGTCCATCCAAGCTACAACAACAAGGCCCTGAAGCTGCAAGAGATGCAACATCTATATTTATATTTTTGTCTATGTGGTTTCCATACATGTGCTTTTTATTTCTGAAATGAACTTTTGGTTAAGACAACCAAGGAGAGACCTCCCTGATAATACGCTGAGGTGAAACTGCTACAACCTGCCTCCCATTTTCATCCGAAACTACTTCAGGAACAATGAGTGGTCACAACATACGATGCTACTAAAAGTTATGGAGTAATCTGACCCACTTGAAATCAGATGAAAAATACACATTAAATCTCCTACGAGCAACTCCTAAGATGTAAAGCACTGTAACTCTATTGACGTCAGCAGAGTACATATACTATAGAGCTAAAGTCAACCTACCTCAAACTACCTAGGTTACTCAGGTATCCTGGTGGGCTGTTAGAGAGCTCCTGTTAAGGAAAAGCCCAAGGGCTTTCTCATCCAAAGCTGCTAGGAGACTTCCACCTCCCTGTTGCCTTCCACAACTCAGCAAGGAACAACATTCTACCAAAAGATAAAAGCTAAGAATTTGGTCTTTTCTATCTTGGCTGTGTAGTTGTGAACTAACAGCACAAGAATGTCCATGTGGGTCAGCCATAAGGCCTTTCTTCTCCTGACGAGACTCTTGGGTTTTTCTAGCTACACTTAAAGTTTGAATATGAGATATTTGAAGGAACTTTTTTTTTTCCTCAAAATACAGATAATTATGTGAGCATTGTTTCTGTCTATGCAAAGCATTTTCCAAAAATAAATAGCTCTAATATCTTGCCCATCTTGCATGCACACAAAGGACCACACTGATTGTGTTTGAGGCCTCAGCCAAGACCTGCCTCCTGCTAAGCCATCCAGCATGCAAGCACAGCCCTTGTAAGCCTGCAATACTGCTCGTAGATCCCACAGGATCTACATAGCCTAACATGATTCATGAATCATATGAGGCATATCCTACATACACGAGCAGAAGAAAAAGTGGTAGACATATAGCTGCTTCGGCTGCTGATTTTTCAGAGCTCACCAAGAAAGACTCCAATTCCTGCCACAACATTTTTACATACTTCAAGTTGAATCTTCTTGGACTCTGTGTACTGTTGCTACTGATGGCACCCCCTGCATTTGGACAAGTTGAGGCTACCCAAACTAGCTAAAAATACCACCCTTCCTCCTCTGTCATACACTTGGACAACATCTTCTACACAGACTCTTCACAGAGTGCCATCATTTACATTACAAATGCACAAGGCAGATCTCTCTCCTTACAGACAGAGGTCCTGACTGGGGATGCTTGTGAATTGTGAAGGAACCTGGCCAGCTCCAAGGCAGATGAGTTCCTGTAAAGAGAACTAGATAAGCAAGACCAAGGGCATACTCATCCATGATCCCAAATGCAGTGGGGAAGTCAAAAGGCTTCAGACAAGAGGAAAGGCACGTTTGCCAAAATAAAAACTGTATTTTTACTGTTTTGATAAGCACAACGGATGATAAAAGGTCTTGGAAGGCATTTATTCCATTTCATGCTGGAGTCCTGCTAAAGCCAGCATGGCAGAAGACTATAACCCTGTAAACATATGCTGTGTAGTAGATTCTGATCTGGCAGCTTGCCTTATTTTTTTTATTATTATTTTTTTTAAAGCTCCAGTGAGTTCCAAATACACTTCCATGTTTGTGTTCCAGCAAATGAGAGAAAGGCAAAATGCTGGAGTGCACTGGACTATAAATCAGCAAAAAAAGAAAGTCCCCATTAGTGTTGGCACATCAGGCAGAAGACGACAAAAATGTCAGCAAATTCTTTCTTCTGTCCATATCTCCAACTTTCCCTTTTTCCCAATGTGTATTTCACAGCTGCTGAGAACTGTAAAAATCACTGTCCTCTATTTTAACTATCAACACGGACAGAGGTGATAAGGGAGCACCTTTGCAGACAAGTTTGCTACTCCCAAACTACCCACCAGCAAAGCATCCCACAGAGCATCCTCTCAATAACTATTAGTCTCACTCCCTGTAAGCGCAGATGAAGAAATTCTTCTGAGAGACATCTTAGATTCCTTAGGATTGAAAGTTCTGGTTCACATAAACAAATACTGTTACAAGAGGAAAAGCTGATAAGGATTTAGTCAAAGAATGTATATGACAAATAAGCAACTTGATAATTAATGGAGTTGACAGACACTTTCTAATAGTACACAAGGATACGCAAATTGAATACATTCATACACAAGCTGATCCAAAGGCAGTATCATTTTTAACCCATTTTATACCTAATCACTCAGATGGAGGAAGCATATACTTTTCTTTTTTCTTCTTTTTTTTGCTCTTGGGTATTAATCTTGACCTCCTAAAACCTGATTATCAGGAAAGAAATCCTTTGCACTTAGTACTCTTGTAGACAACCAGCCTGCAGATGTTTTGTACAGCACAATGTTTTTCTTAAAGATCATCTAAAGAATGAACTTTTGATTACTTCCTAGGCATTTATTACTTCATTTATTTCCCACAGCATAAATGCAGCAGTTATGCTTTTAACAAAGAACTGAGAGCTTACTTGCATGTGTTGATGGAATTTCTGGAGAAATTCTCTTGGCTAATACAGGATTTCTTTTCCTACTGGCTTCCAGAGACACCAAACCACCACTCCTACAAGTACACCTGTGGAAACTAAAGATGCTCAGTAAGGTCATGAGCAAAGTACTCTCCAATCTGGCAGGAGGTGAAGACAATTCATTACGCACGGAAAATACTACGACATTTTGAAATGCACAGAGAGAATGAGAAGTACTGTAACTGCTCCCACACAGGAATGAGATACTCAGTATTTCCTCAGTACAGAGCAGGTTGAGAGACAAAGGCTTGATACGCTTCACAAATTCACTCCTCTTACAATCAATCAGAAAACAGGTACCTAACACATCTTGTTTACGGCCTCATACCCTAGGCAATATGAAAATAACCTAAAGGTTGCCCCTGTGGTAACCACAGTGGAAGTAAGATTTGGTCACTGTTTCCTTACCCATGCTCCCCCTCAACTCCTTTAATGATGAGATCAACGACCTCGCTGCCTGTGTTCTAGGTCCTATGTTCTGCATAAGGGCACTGAGAGAATGGAACAGGCTATAGGCAAGCATGTTGTCTGCAGTCATATTCACGCTGTAAGCAATTGCAAAATACCTACTGAGTGACCTCATCTCTCCAACAAGAGGTAGATGAGCCTTGAGGTGTTTCAGGCCTATTACTCTGGCCAGACAATAGCCCAAAGCAGATGCCAAGGGCAGAATGCATTAAATATATCTCCTACTAAATTCCTTGTAGATGGGGCACAATGCTGCACGCTGGCAACACAGCAGCAGGGCAACTTGTTACAGCCAGCCATACATCAAATGACACTCCACCGAGCGCTGCCTCCTACCCAAGTCATAGCTGCCTTTGAAGAAAGGTGCGATGACTTCAGCATGGATGTACATGTTGAATAAAGTCTTTTAAAGCACATGAGAACAAGAGCTGTCATCAAAATGTACTGAACAATTATGGGTTAAAGGTTGAACTATTATTACTTTGTGCCCTTCCATTCCCCTCCCCTCCACGGTGGGAAGAAAAGGGGGGATCATTCATTTGTATTCCAGCACTTCATTAATGTTTATAAGAGAATCCAAACACGCAAGCAAAACAAGGACTAAACACTTGCGCCAGACGTGTGATGCGATAAATGTCACTGGAGCAAATATTTAGATCTGTTTACAGAGAGACCTATTAAGTCCTTTTTGAAAAGCTGTGCAGTGTTGTGGCTTGGTCTCTGACTAGCAGCTCCAGCGTAAACAAATGGAAGATGGCTAAGTCACTCTCTCTCATGTTGTTATGACATCTGGAAACCTAAGGAGATTGGGAGAAGCCAACTGGCTGCCCTACTGTGAAGTCTAGCAACAAAGTCCTCTTATTGAACGATGGCAGGACATGCAAAGTGGAACTGCTGAGTTCTCCAGCTTGTGCCAAAATCTAGGGATTTTCAACACAATAATCCTTCAACAAAAGTTGTTGCAACACCAGTGTCCTTGGTTCATTGCTAATGATGCTAGTCTGTGATGTCTGCCACTGTTAAAAAGCATTTGGATTTGAGAAAATGTGTTTTTGAAGGAATTAAAATGAGTTGTAAAGATAGGTGGAGCTGGTTTGTTTGTCAGGGGATGTAGATGTATCCCAAAATCTCTTGCCTGAAGAACTATGAGGCTCTGGAGACGGCAGTTCTGTAGGTGGCCCCTTCACATCAACATTTCATTGACTCTGGTCTCACCGCACACAAGTATTTCTTTTTCTAAGAGAATAAAATAAGTTGAAAGGGATAAAAGAAATTTATAGATGGAAAAACCACTGTCTTAGCCCAAGGCATAATAATAATGGGAAGTTTCAACTTCTAAGGTCATGACTGTTTCCAACTAGTTACGTAAGGCCTATAGATATTAAATTGTCCTATATGTATATATTATAGATTAGAGTTCTTGGATGCTGCTGAAGTAAGTTTTTATAAGTCTCATCCTGAACCCAGCTTGCTTTCTTTCTGTTCTGAAGAAACCAGAGCTCCAACCACACAGAGGAAGGGGACTCTATGTAGTGATCTCTGCCAGTGCTGGCTGAACAAGGCAAGGGATAGCTGAAGAACAACACTTTCAGCTTGAAAGCACATCCTTTCCTTCCTTGACTGGTAAGAACGCTGGAATATAAGACCTGGCAGTTGTTAAGCTTGTTTTTCTTTTAAAAACTGTAAGAAGGCTCTGCTGATTTGGTGTGCTGGAAGAACAGGAAAATGCACACCATCAACCAATCCTAACAGAAAATAAACACTGGCTGTCTCTGCTGTATAACAGTAATCAATGTTTTCAGGCTTAAACTTCCAAGAGGAACTTTTTTCCTAGATGACCTTTTCTTTTTAATTATAATCCCAGACTAATTCTTGCAGAAATGCAGGACAGTTTAGTGGCTTGGTCTCAAACCACGATCCATTCCACAAGGCTACATTCTCCTGTACTCCCTGCTCTCGGTATGCTTTTCTGCTCTTTTTATGTTAGACTTGTTACAGATGCCAAGCCTTAAAACATCCTCAGTAGCACACAGAACATCCACAGGAAAGAGAGAGGAATCCCTTCCTCTATTTTTGTTTAGCTACCTCCTGCTCCTTCGCTTTAGAGCTAACTCTTGCAGTTATTTATATTATGACCTTGAGATAAATGGCATTTGGCAGGCTGCTGGATAACTTTGTGCTTCAAATCAAAAGTTCTCAATTTCTTCCGCCAACAATGGGAATAATTCCTGAATGCCTTTTTTAGGTTTCTTCTTCCCATCCCATTGCCTGCCACGGAGTTCTTTGGGAACTACGTCAGGGCTGGTGAACTTTAGCTTGACTTTCTTGTTAGATGTGACTACCAAGTGGTGTGTGTGGTTTTCTTCTGTGGTTTGGTGTGTGTGTGTGTTTTCTCTTTGTCCCAGAGAGTCTGCACTGCTGGTATTAAAGCTACGATTGTTCTATAAAAAGCACAGATCACTTGAACGATCTGCCAAAGGCTTTATCTCTGAACAATCTTTGTCCGTACTTGCTTTGCCGTTAACCAGTTTTGACTCTCTCCATAATGGCTGGAGTTGCTTTGCTTTAACTGATACGTATCAAAGAGAACTGCTAAAATTAACTGCTCGTGAACTATGTCCAGGATGTTAGATTAACTCATCTAGAATCCTTCAGTGAACAAACTGATTTATGATGTGTTATGACATTGTTACTTGATGTGTTGCACAACTCAATTTTAAAAAATGAAGAGCGCTCCATTAATAAGAGATAAATCTTCCCAGTGTAATTCAAATGAATCTGCAACAGCTTTACAGAGAGCCTGATAAGAGATCTTGTGTGGGTTTTGGTGATTGTGTTTTGCATTCCTACAGATATCTTCCACTGAGATCTCTTTGTCAGTAATGACAAAATCCAAAATATGCCAAAATATGACACCTTTCAGGAGATTATAGCTCTTTGTACTTCCCAAAACACAGAACGGTATTACAAGCAGTTCTCAGCTACTCATGCTTCAGAAGATGTGAGAATGTGCATCAAGTACTAAAGTCAGCACCAAACTGTACTTCCTTTCAACTTCAGATCCATAATTTGCTGAAGAAGTTACATGCTAAGTCCCTTGCAAAGCTGGCCAGTCACAGTTAACACACAGCAAGTGCTCAACACCAGGAGGGGGGGAAATCAGAAAAAAAATCCTTTATGCATGAAGATATAAATAGAGTCTTTGCTAAAGCAAGCACTATTCCATTACTGGAACATGAACCAGTGTAAAGGCTGACTTTAAATTATTAAATTTCTGAAGTGTGTTTCAGATACATACATGTTGAAGGCTCAGGTCTCTCTGGATACCCAGCCTCAACAAAAATGCCTTTGAAAGTGAGCTGAATTATATACTGTACAGTATGTCTCATTTCACAGCCAAGCCACTTGAGTTAATAAAGAAAATCCTCCCTGGCCTCACACAATTAGCTGAGTAAAAAGCTAGTCAGCACAAGCCTGCATACAGCCACAAGCCAATCCATAAAGTCGAATACTGTTTCACGCCTGAGAATGCCTGCTGCTTTGACCCTCTGAACTTCACCTCACTACCGAAAGGACGGGATTATTTCAGGATGGCATATCATGGTTTCATGGCTTGATGTTCTGAGCTTTAAGCAAAAAAATATCTTCCTGGCCTTCCGGAAATGGAAAGGAGAAAAGACAGAGGAACTGAAATACAGTTTGCTTGCTGCTGTCAACCAATAGAGCATCCTGGTGTTTGAAAACCTAGACACATTAGAACTAGTTTGGCCATAACTTGGTAGTTTGATTCTATGCCTTAATAAGTTACTTTCTTCAGTAAGCAAATAATGAGAATTTTTAAAGATGTCCATTCTTACTTTTTCCTGTAGTAATCAGGAAAGAAAGTCATCATGAGAAAGAAAGGCTTTCTCTACAGCTAACTCTCATAAAAGCATTTTGCAACTCCTTAGCATACTTGCTTTCTCTTCTTCATGCGACATCCTAAAAATACAACATCACCTGAGCTTGACAACAAAAGACAAGTTAGCATCCCAGTTGGATCCCAGTGGTCTTTTCCATGTCAGAACCAGCTCCTCACATGCTCTAAGTGCTGGCTCTTTTGCAATTAACGGTACTATGATGAGTTTACCAGTGCTATAGAGCCAGTGGGACACATTGGGATGCATCCCATCACAGCTCACTGCTGGAATAACATTAATCTCAATGATTATTTCTAAAATTGAATCAATTCCATGCCAGAAATACGAAGACCTTCAAAAAGTTGGGCATGTTTCTCAAATCACCCTTTTGCCCTCTCCCCCTCTGCTGACTCTGCAAACTCCCATACGGTGAGCATTTCGTCTCACATTTAAATAAATATTCCCCATCACTATTACGCTGTCACCTGTAATAGGAAAAGCCTGCAAGAAATCAAAGGAAAGCAAAATTTGTGTGGTGGCAGAAAGTGTACAGAGAATAATCAGTCTTCATTGTGACAGTTAACAAAAGTGAGGGAGCCTAATGGAGACCTTGGATTTAATACAGTCTCTAAAATACTGAGGGGACACCTTCAAGACATAGAATCTCCTACTTTAAAGAAATATTTTCCCTGTGTTCCTCATAAGTTGACTTTTATTAAAATGGAAAGAGGTTTGAAAATAACTTGAAGGTTTCTGTTTCCTTTTTCTCATTCCTTGGCTCAGGAAGCGAGCTTGATGAATTTTGCCTTTCTCTACACAGGCAGCTCCTTCTCCATTTTCTGAACTGGGGATATTTGTGTCTCCCAGTGGGTACCCTAATACGAGAACAGGGCAGAAGAAACAGGTTTGATAAACCTGGGGGAAACATAAAGCATTCAGTGTTACTCCCTGAACTGTGCTGTTACGCTAACTTTTCTGAATAGCGATCAGCAGTCTGAACCGGCATCTCAATGGACCCTGAGATTCTGCAGGGATACTCGAGCATGAAGAACCTCTGGACTGGAACTCATCTGAAAGGCTTCGTAACTTCTATGTTAACAGAGCCTAGGAAAACAAGAAATCAGAACTTTTTGCTTCTGGGAATGGTTCAGTGTTACCACTGGCTTCAAGGGACACTCTAGAATGCATACAACATACTGGGTTTGGTTCATACTAAGTGGTCTTTCACACATAACACTCCTGCAGCCCTAATTCTGAAGAAGCCAATAATAAAGCTCCCCTTTGACATTTGCAAGACTCTTCAACCCTCAGTGTTGTTTCAGTGGCTGGACAGAGGTGACCAGCAGTGATTCACTGATAACAAAAGTAATTACAATATTTCAGGGATGATGATTTCTTCAGGCACAACTGCCCAATGGGATTCTACGTACAATGAGAAATGGAGTGTCTAGGTCTATGTCAAGTGACCCTTAGAGTGGAAAATCTAGGGTCTTTGATCTTATTCAAACTAAAAATACTTTTGCTAATGAGCCTCCTCAAGTCGCACAACATCCATCCTAAGATGCTGAACACATGGTTTTAATTTACAGTTTTTAGCAACTTTCATTTATATTGTGCTAGAAGTCCTGAAATGACTTGCGGTAGAAGCTCTACAAATTCAAAACCTAAATGGCAAGCACTGCTGTTGGAACAGCCAGTGATAAAAGTAGCAGTCATCTGTGCTAATTCCTGCTCAAGCTTCTGACACAGGTCTTAACCATGTCACTTCTAATTCTCTACGCATTTAAATGACAACTAGATCCAATAAACAACAACAGTAACACAAGGCACATGTGCTCTTAAACACTAGAGAAAGTGAATCCATGGGGATGAACAAGGTGCCATAATTACTAGTTTTTGTCGTGGGTACAGCCTCTCATGCATTTTAATTGCTTATCTGTTCCTGATCTGCAGAGGGTGTGTATACAGCTTTGCTCCACTTCCAGTCCAAGAACCAGGATGTTAAGCTCTAATAGCAATACCTGCAATTTAGAGCTCTGTAAGCACCAGTTTAATTTCTGATGTCTCAAGCAAGCTGGAACCCATAACTCAGCATGGGTTATAGAAAGAATATCAGGTCCCCAAATAGTCGCAATGTGAGGAAAAATACCTCAGAGATTTGCACCCATAAAGACTTCAAGAGGTTTAGACAGATACTGAAGCTTTGTGGCTACTCCACAGTGCTTTCTGTGGATTTTCAGTCTAGCAGCACCTAGGATCTGAATTGTTTATTGGTTTGAAACAGGAATTTGGGAAAGTGTGTGGGCATGAGGCAGATACGTGTCCCTGCAAAAGAAGCTCCTCTAACGCTGACTCTTGAAAGTTAAAGAACAAAGTTCCCAAACACTCGTCCTTGCTGAAAAACTAAGGTTTTGTACTGTCCTAAATGGTGTGTGTTCTGGGGAAGACATCCAAGCATGCAGGGGACTACTTTAGCAGGACAAAAAGATGAAAGAAATCACTTCAATTTAATATGGTTCAAGCAATAACTTTCTGATTCCTTCTGCTTTTTACCTGTCTCATCAACTCCTAATGACAGGGAAGAGATTAATGTTTTTTTCACCATAAGGCACAGCTCCAGAGAAACCTTTTATTTTACAGCATGCCCCTCTGAAGTTCCCAAATACACTTTGCCAGGAGCCCTGCCACTGATCTCTGTCTCTGCAGGAGAGCAAGGTGAATGAGTGCCCTTGCTTAAGATCCTTTCTGGCCTTTTCAATACAGGAACCTCTGACTGGCCTGAATGATGTGGGCTGGCTTTATAACGTGGATTGCTACTCACCAGGGAGCTGAGGGGAGGCTGTTAAAGACTTTCTGAGGACTGTAGGTTGCACTATACTTCAAGTTGAGGTTTTTAAGGTCAATGGTTCGTTCTGTTTATAAAGTAAAGCACTAGAGGCCCACTGCAGGATCCTGACTGCTCTTGCAAGAGCATCAGAAACCAAAAGAAGGCAACAAACAAAGAAAAAATCATTCTGGGGGGAGTATCATTTTCTGAAGAGTGGCATATCCTGCAATTACTGGGGGACAGTTCGAAGGTGGAATAATGCGCCAGGGAAGATCTCACATGGATTTGAAAGCAGCAATAGTGCTCAAAGATAGAGATGGATTTGGGCCATTTATCCTCATATCCTCCTCCCTTAGCAGAGCTGGGGAGTAAATCTCCACTGGGGAGCAAAACGTGCCCAGGTCTGCTGATAGGAGGCAGGTACCACTGTCTCAGGCTTGCATCTTACCAAGGGAGGTGTGAAGGATCGGAGGGAAAGGAGGGGCTCATATCTCACCTGTTCCATATACACCACTAGCAGTTATACACACTATAAACACAGCAGATGAATTGCCAGCTGCCCCTCGAGCCGTTATTAACTGACCGGCTATTTTCTTAACAAGCATCAAAAGCCAGGGTGAGCCTTTCAAGTGAGCTACAGTGAAGAAGCACACAGTGGCTGTACAGAGCAGCACATACAGTTAGTTATACCTATAAAACACCAGCCACTGATCCCTTCAAGTGTTACTGCAACTACTGTAGTTTTAATACCTGCACAGTTTCACCCTCAGCAGTTCCCTGGCACAGATGTAAAGCTGCTCCATCAGCACTCAGAGGGAGCTAATGGAAGGATTTCTATTTCTGCTGTATGAATTTCTGCTCCACGGATAACTTAAGTGGGGAATTCTTTTTTATGTCAAGGTTGGGGTGGGAGGTGATAGTTTGATTGAAGCCAGCAAGCTAAACATTACGTGCACACATGTATCAGCAAACCCTTAACAACATCTCTTCCAACATCATGCAGCAACCTAAACAGATGATACTAAACTATTTTTGATGATTCTAATGAAACCTGAAATTTTTTAAAAGCAAAAAGCCACGATTTCTACTAAGCAAAGACCACTTTTCCTCCAAAAAAATAAAAAAATAAAAATTATTCCCTCAAATACATTACACAGACTGTCAAAAGTCAACAAGCTTTGAAACTGAACCCTTTAATCTGGTTTGGAAAACTTGGAGCCTGGATCCTTCATTCATACGAACAGGCAAATTTCCCTTGAAGTTGGCTGTGCCAGTTCCTATCAGCTCAGAGAATCTCTGCTTTGGGATTACAGAAATGTTTAATTTTTTTAAGGGGGCAGGGGAGATGGAATAGCAGGTCCACAAGCTGTGGCCCTGCCTATATATCACTGTGCCATGCTGCTTTGCCACTGAAGGTCCAGCTTCAGGACTGCAGATCTGTCAGTGACCAAACTTGATGGACCACCCATTGGCCTTTTATTAAACAGCACTTGTTCCTCCTCTAATCCTATCACTAGAGTAATCAAAGCTGCCATGTCCCAGGGTTTGATGGAACAGCAGGACCTGGGAAATGAAGACTGATTTTGTTAACAAAGTAATTTCTGCCCCGTGAATGCTGTCTCTTTGCTAGAAAGTAGGGAGACAGGGTTTATTTGTGCAGAGAATGAGGCGGTAAAGAAATGAAAGGGGAAGAATGGTGAAGTGTGAAGTTTAATCTGGCACAGTCTAAGGTTTCTTTCTTTGAGGCTGTCTCTGATCCAATCAACGCCGGTTTGATATTTAACATCTCCCCCTGCAGTTTGAAATGATACCGGCCAGAGAATAACTCAGAAAACCTGACTAGAGAAGAAAGAGAAAAGGGGCTGCTCACGGCTCCCCTCTGGCCTAACAGCTCCCTGACAGATCCATCAGGATAGTCAGACCCTACACAGAATACCCCTTACAAACCCTGGGATTAAAGGCATCTGACAACTAACTGCTGGCAGTCTCTCCCTGCAGTGAGAACTTGCAACAGGATGGGAGAAAGGTTTTATTTTCAACTCCAAGGAAGGGACATCCACAACTTCAAAGCTGAGGATCCTGCGGTAGGGTAGGCTTTGAGCTCCAGCTACCAGAGCCAGTTCCCCAGGGCAGAGCGGTCTGACTCTCAGTGGGGATGAGATGTCAGCTGAGGACACACAGCACCTGGGTGATGAGCAGTCCCTGCAGCCCATGGCCCATCGCCTGCCCTTTGTGAGGGAAGGGCTGTCAGAGGACACACAGACCCACTGCCTTTAGCATCCTCCTCACTCAAACAGCAGTACACATCAGTGTGAGGAGATTTTTTTTTTCACCACAGACCTGTGCGAGGGTCTTAAAGCAGAGGAGGAATCTAGAACATCTCCTAACCCAGCCCTCAAAGCCCACCTGGCCCATCCTGTGCTGACTGCAGTGCCTCTGCCCAGGATGACAAGGCCCTGAATGAACTCCATCTGCCTTGTCATGAGCTTTTCTCAGTCCTGGGCCACTTTTTGCACCGTCAATAAGCACCTATGTTGTCAGATAGAAAAGTTGTCTGCTGCTTCTTTCTGCATTTTTTAACTTTTTCTATCTTGCCTTCAATGAAACCCTGAAACTACTTCTACCAAGTAGTGGTGAAATTTCAATCTCACCTACATCTGACTGCAGTTCTCCTGTTGTCAAGCTCCCAGCTGAGCTCTTTGCTGCGATTTGGAAGCCTTGCCATCAGCTGTACAACACCCAGATTTGTGCCACCAGCAGCTGCAGAGCCACAGGGGAAGAGCAAAAATGCTCCAGGAGTGCAAGCATCCTACTGCATTCCCAACGTGCAGTGGGAAAGCACAGCAAAGGAGCAATGCACGTTTGGGAAAGCAGCTCAAAACTCTGAGCAAAAACTCCGGGGGGGGGGGGGTACAAAATCCCAAACCACAAAGTATGGGGGCTTACAATAAAAAAACAATGCATTGTGCTCTTACCTGCAAGAGCTCTCCAGGAAGCAGCCAATTATATCAGCCACCTTAATCTTTTCATCCGGTTAAGACAATCAACATTTCAAAGCGACGCACAGAACGTTTCAAAGATCGTTCCTGGTCAAAAATGCAAGTGTATCCGCTTTCTTTCAGAGCAGATCAAAACCAAGTACCACACCGGGACCACTCCTAGATTTCCTCCTCCTCGCAGTATCAGATTAACAGATTCGGTGCGTGTAGTCAGATTAAATATTTGCAGTAGCACAAAGCCGCCTTTGAGGAGGAGAAGTAAAAAAGCCTTTTTCTTCTTTAATTTGCTAAGGGCAAAAATACTGGACTTTGGGGACGGGGGGAACAAAAGCACTGACACGATTCAGCAAGGCTCCATTTTAAAACCTGAACTCTAAATGCTGGAATTACAAGCAGTATTCCTGTAACAGTAATGCTGAAGACAGGTAAAAACTGCTGATGCCCTTAGCAGATTCAGGACCGTAATTTATCACAGCTGTTCCCATCAAACTGTGCAAACACCCTACAAGACAAAAGCTGCTCAATTTCTGATTTCCATTTTAGTGTGTTTTAATTATGTGTTGCTTAAGGAAGGCTCTAGGACTTGGAATTAGGAGGTGAAACCTAGCAATAGCAATCCACTCCACTAAATTAGCACAGTAATACAGCGAGCAGTAGGACTGCCAGACAGCGTGATAACTTTACGAATTACTATTGTTAACCAACCAGCCAGGTGTCAGGATGCATGAAATCTCGAGGAAGCAAGAAAATAAATAACTGGGCTGTTTTGCTCAATTTTGTCTCGTGGTGTTCTGGTGGCCTTGCTCCAAGAAAAGGCTTCAGTCTAGGAAAATTCCCAATGCGTAGAAGTAGCAATGTCAGTTCTCTGCTATAATTACAATGTAAATTTTTTTATCAACTGAAACTTTTTTGCATAGATAATTTCCCTTTACTTGTTGGTGGCACTGATACTTCGGCTGTTCTTTTTTAGTCTACTAAAATGAAGGGGAAACTTTTGTTTCCGCTTAAAACATAGAAAATGAGAGTAAAACAAAGTTATGGTGAGAGCAGCAGTTGAGTGTGATACTCTCTCCCTTTTCCTGTCCCTCTCACTGCTCTCCCTCATCTAAAAAGAGTGAAATATGATTCATTTCTAAAAGGTTTCCAAAAGGTACATCTTTAACCAACTGCTTTCACTTGCTTGATTCTAACTCCCATTTCTGACCTACACAGCCACACGCTACTGGATGTTTGCAGTGGTTAATTATTTTTACCTCACCTTGAAGAAGGAGTTCAGCAGCAAGGATAGGCACTTATACCTTTTAAACAGAAGAAAGTAAAACAAATTCCTTGCTTTGCATGCATGCTAACTATTGCAAACACTCAAGATTTTTAGATTTTTTTTATCCTTCTTGTAATTACCCCAAAACTGTACACAACCAATCTTCTCCTATGCAGTCCACAGGCAGAGTTAGTCTTCTAGCTGAGAACATCAGATCAATCATATGTAAGTGTAAGCTGGACTTGCCCCTCTTCAGAGATTCCCCACTACAGGGGAGAAGGCACTCTAAGGACATTTAATCACACCAAAAGATCAGTCTTTAATCCTTACTTGCACATCACCAAGAATTCTTTTGCTCAAACTAGGACAGTAAGATACAGCTGGAAAGAGCTGATCTAAAATTAACGCTGAAAGGAAGGTTAAAAATGAAATACTGTAACCGTAACTGACACCATTTTAAATTTCCTCTGGATTATTTGTTTTCTTCCACACACATTCATTTCCTGAATTTCTAGTAAATCTGATTTCGTATAAACAGTTTCACAAAGCAAAGTCAATAGCTGTGCCTGTGTTCCTGATTAATCCACTGAAATGAAATAGACCTCATGGCTTAGTATTTGGTTGTTTAAAGCTAAATCCACTGAAAGAATTCTGGAGTCCAGTTACACCAATAACTTTTGTTTCTTAATCTACATCCTTTTCTTTTTTTTCTGACCTTTACCTGTTCTAAAACAAAACAAGTCCATACAGACTAAGCACTTAATTTCCCCCAGATCGCGAGGACAACGTGTGCCCATTTCTTCTGACCCACAGTAACTACTAAAGGACGACCAACAGTTTGCACATACTTAAATCTATTTGAACAATTGCTGAATTTCTATTTCCATTGTTTATGCTTTATCCTCTTCATGACAAACACAGCAGAGCTGCTTTCTTTAAAAACAAACAAACAAAAAAGCACTTTTTACTCAACTCCACCAACTGAGGAGAGGTGTGGAAGCTTCCCTCGCAAGTGACAAGCCAGCAGACACACACATTCACACCCTGCACATTTGCCTCTCCAATAAATAATACACATGATACAAGTGCAGCACTCGCTGTGCACATCCCAGCCTCTTTGCACGCAGCACGATGGATATCCAGCAGCCCAATGCAAAGGCCCACACTGCAACACACCTCACCGCAACAGGTTTCAGGTTCACCTCAGTAAAGCAACTGAAATAAGAGAGTGGCTCCCACCTCCTGGAATAAGCCACGAGGCCCAGAAGCCTCCTTACCTGGGAGAAGTTGAGCCCGTTCAGCGGGTGACATTGCTCCTCCACCCTCTCCACTGCGCCCGTTGTCTTCTTCATCCTCTCAGCCTCCTGGGCGAGGTACAGATCGAGCACGGGCACTCCTCGGGAGCGGATGTCGGTCTCTGTCAAGGAGTTCACCATCAGCATCACCCAGACGGGCCTCTTGCGCTCCCAGTTGCCAGCAATGGCGTTGAAGAGGTAGTCAGCGTAGAGCCCTTTGCCCCGCTGGTCAGGGGTCATCCAGTGGGGCAGCATCAGCTTGATGTAGTCCAGGTGGCGTTTGAGGCGGCGGTAGAGCTCGCGGGGCAGCACGTCCTGCAGGTTCTCCCCGTGGGGCAGCATCTGGCAGCTGGCCAGCCCCGAGATGGTGTAAGGGTCGGTGAGATCCAGCTCAAAGTAGACGCTGGAGCTGGCGTGGAAAGCGGCCTTGGAGTTGTCGGGGATGAAGTCCCACACCCGCGTGTAGGGCACGTGGATGGTGCCGAAGAGATAGGCAGGGGGGTCACGGCGGATGGTCCAGAGGAAGGAGTTCAGCTCTCCTTGCTGGGGGGAAGGAAAGAAGAGGACAGTCAGTGGCGGAGGAGCAGGAGCCAGTGCAACAAGAACGAGCTACCCACGGGTGGCAGGGAACGTTGGGGGACACTCAGCACAGCCCCACGCACACAGAGCAACACGAGCACCCCGTACCCACACTACACACACACACCCCACCAGCACACCGCACCCCTCGCACGGTGCACCTACGCACACCTGCGGGACCACGCGTGTCCGCGGCGCCGCGTGGGGCAGCGCCTCCCCCGCGCCCCTCACCGCCCCCCCCCCGGCTCCGCGCGGCCCGGCTCACCGAGCGGGGCAGGTCGCACTGCCCCGTGTCCATCTGCTCCCGCCGGGCCGCGGCGTCGGGCAGGAACCCCCCGAAGACGAAGCAGATCAGCGTCAGGTTGAGTTGCATCCCGCTTCCTCTCGCTCTCCTCTCTCTCCTTCCCAGATGAGCCTTTTTGGATTTCTAGGATCTTTTTTTTTTCCCTCCCCCTCCTCCTGCT